>VWZE01018367.1:173317-188136 GCA_013396675.1 Eubucco bourcierii
GTTGGTGACTGACTTGATGCCCTCGTCCAGATCATCAATGAAGATGTTAAAGAGGATGGGGCCCAGCACTGATCCCTGGGGGACACCGCTAGTGCCCGGTCTCCAGCTGGATGTGGCATCATTCACCACCACTCTCTGGGCATGGCCCTACAGCCAGTTCCTAACCCAGCGCAGAGTGTTGCCATCCAAGCCACGAGCTGACAGCTTAGCCAGCAGTTTGCTGTGGGGGACAGTGTCAAAGGCCCTGCTGAACTCCAGGTAGACCACATCCAAAGGCCTCCCCACATCCACCAGGCAGGTCCCCTGATCATAGAAGGAGATCAGGTTGGAGAAGCAGGATCTGCCCTTCCTAAATTCATGTTGGCTGGATCTGAGTCCTTGGTCATCCCTCAGGTGCGCAGTTATTGCCCCCAAGATAATCTGCTCCATCATTTTTTCCTGGCACTGAGATCAGGTCACTGTTGACAGGTCTCTAGTTCCCAGGTTCCTCCATCTGACCCTTCTTGTGGATGGGGATCACATTGGCCAGTTTCCAGTTGTCTGGGACCTCTTCAGTGAGCCAGGACTGGAGGAAAATGATTCTTTCCTCACTAATACTCATACGTTTAGACAACAATCAGATTTCCTTACTGACTATTCCCTTCCAGCTGAGCAATGGAATTATATGGCTCCCCCTTGCTTTAGAAAGTTCTAGAAATCAGTGAGCCACCACCACTACTTCTAGGGTCTTATTTAAGTATCAGATAGCTTCTGACATCCTCCTCCTCATCATGTTGTAAAAGAAAACCAAAGAACAACATAAATAGGAGAACAACATAGCAAAACACCTAGCTGCAAATGTTTTGTTTCCAGGAGAGCATTGAGATCCTCACCTCACATACTTTATGGTGAGCATGCAGACAGAGATACGGAATGCTCAGACATAATGAGATTTGCACAAGAGAGAACTGAAAAAATTACAGACTGAATGAGCTGGTGCTGGTAGATTTCTTGGACAATTTGGGATATTTCATTAATTGTGAAAATACAATAGAGATATTCATAGAATATCAGGCTGGAAGAGACCTCAAGGATGATGTGGTCCAATGTTTCCTGGGAAAAGCACAGATACGGAAAAGCATCTAGATAAGACTGTCCAGTATCTTGTCTGGGAAAGAAAGAGGGGCAGCAACTCGTAATTTGTTTGAAACCAAGGATGAAATTCAAGATCAATACAGAGCTTATTTGTCACCCCTCTGTTCCCAGTAGTCACTCTGCCCTGCATGCCTTGCATTATTTTGGGGAGCCATAGGCTCCGAAACTGCTCCTGCCCCTGTATACATTAAAATCAACCTGAAGTTCTGCAGCCTAGTTCTTGACATACAGTATTAGTCATGAAGGAGCAGCTCCAGTAATTCTGAGAAAATATGTTTCCTGCTCCCTTTCTTGACTGAGCAAAGGCATAGACATCACACTGGTGGGAGTCCAGACATTACTGCACAGAATTCTTTTCAATATTGTTTGTCTGGGCTACTCCAGGTAAAAGCTTGTCAAGGATGTCAACTCACTATCAATACCAGGAAGTTTTGGACTATGCATCCTCATGCTGAAAGGGATAATTTTCCAGAAACTGTTATAAAGCAGTACTTTATAAACCAGGTTTCCCTAAGCTACATTAGGTTGTTTAGAAAGCGAAGGCAATAATAAGTTGCTCTTATCAGAGTGGCTGGATTGACAAAGTTTCCCTCTGGAAGTATTTGCAGAAGCAATTTGTTCATTGATCACAAAAGGGTAGGGAAAATACATGAATGCTCCCTTTTCCTTCCCATTTCTAAAGGTGACTTAAAATATTTATGCATAGACTGTCTTCTACATGGCAACTAAAAATCAGGAATTGCAAGAAACCCTATGATAGCTCTGAAGCAGCTAGAAAAAAGGAAAAAAAAAATTACATTTGCTTTCCAGTAGTTATTTCCTCTTTAACACCAAGGAAGAAGCTCTTCCAAATGAAACCTCCTCTATGTACTTAACACAAACAACTCTGAAATTGCGTATCTCTCTTTGAAATGGTACAATTTATCCTAGTCAAGAACTTGCCTATTCAATTCCAACAACTCTAAATTATGTTTTCCAGCTGACTTTTGAAAAAGTGTTATGACCATCAGAAGTAAGTTGAATGATTTTCTTTTTCAACATAGAGCAGATGAGTCCATTTAATCATCACAAGTGCTTACAGTCAGGAAAGTAAGGCAAGTTGTAAGGTCTGCATTAATATAAGCACTCCAATGACCTCTCATACCCCATGGCAGAGTGAGAACTCAATTTTACATTAATAAACCCTAACACCAAACTGTTAGAAACTCAAAAGACACCAGGTATTACAACTTACATAAATTACAGCTGAGATCAAATGGTCCGTACAAGCAATTGTACAGTGATAAAGCCTAAGTGGATGATATTTAAACAGATATCTGATTTACTGCAGAATTTTATATCATGCTAGAATTCAAATGACAATTTACAAGTCCAGAGGAAAGAAATCCCTGTCCCATGCAAACTACTGTTTGCAGCACTATGTCAGAAGAGCCTCAAATTGTAACTTCCCTCTGATAGTCTCAGGACACAGTCAGAGAAACCAAATGATAAAACCTGACATTTAAATGGACAATGAACAAGTCACTTCATCCCTAGAAGGAAGTGACATCCTCAGGTCTTGGGGGAGTTAAGTCTCATGAACTTATTTTTTTTGCAATACAGCTGGTTGTGGTTGCTTCCATCAAAAAAAGCAAGCTCTGAGGTTAAGTGTGAGGATCTGTCTCTCAAGTTCTTTAGAGATGTAGCAAATTGTAAAGACTGTAGAACAGGCTGCACTCTCTCTTATTAGTGGCAACAAGATTACCAGTGAATATTACTCGGTTTTCCATTAGAAAAAAACCCTGCAATTTGTAGCCAAGCTTGAGAAACCTCACAACAGTACTCCTGGACAGTTTTTCCTTGATTTATCAAAACAGTCCTGCTTTTCCTAGCTAGGATAATTTGCAGAAGGAAAAGAATGTCTGAAATAAGAGTCATATTATCAGAGGAGAAACCATGCAGATGCCTTTCTTGAACAGGTTATGAATGGCTTCCCAGAGTCCAGACAACCCTCTTATTCCCCAGCAGCGAGCAACTAGAGATAGTTCTGGGTGGGAAAAAAAATGATCCATCACAGAAACGATTTATCAAATAAAAAAAAATTGCAGGCTTCCAATGTGATCCAGGAAAACCTCTCAGCCAATAGCTGCTGCAGCAGTAATTGTTCTGAATCTATCAATAAACCTAAGCTGCTCCTTCATTGACTGCAAACACCAATTTCTTTCATGGAGGATTATAAGTTGATGTTCATGGTCTCTCTATCGCCATTAGAGTGATAAACAGTTTAAACTACATCAGGATCTGACATGTAGATCAATTCTGGGTCCATAAAGAATCTACACAAGAGGTTCCTGGACAGGGATTTACTGCCCCCAGTTTTTATTCTCTCTTCCTGCTAAAATTACTTCTGTCAAGTACTTACAAGAGTAAGAAAAAAAATGTAAAAAGAATTAATTTTTCATGTGCTGCTGGAGCAGTCTTTTTAAATTTCTGAGTTTTTAAGGCAAATATGTTACTGCATTTAAGATTACGCTGAACAGCAGGTGGTATTTAGCTAAATAGTGAGCCAGTCGCATGATCCGCTCACTATCAAGCAGACAGCAATTTGAAACACTGAACTAAGCTGTCTAGATTTTCTCTGAGGGCAGTCAGAGGCTTCATGTTACCAGTGCCAAATTATATTAGACATTTAATTTTAAACCTCAGGTACTTAAATGTAAAACCTTACAACAGTAATAGTCATAAAGCAGTGGGGCATTCCATTTCAGAGAATGGATTTTTCTATTTTTCCCCTTTAATTTAACCAGCACCTCCTGTTTTGTGGCTCTGCCCACTACAAAGTAATTTATCTAATTAGGAGATGTTCACAGCTGCTTGAAAGACAGAAGCCCCAGGAAACCAAAGGTCTGGTTTGGAAGACTTTGAAAAGTTCTTCGGAGCCACACAAAGTATTAATTTAATGTGGGTAAAAAAGGTGCAGAGAAAAATTGAATCCCAATATGTTATTTTGTCTACAATAAAACCATGTGACAATAAGCAGGCATATTCTCCAGTACATTGGCATTTGAATTCCAAAAGATGCTTAGCTTCTCACCATACCTGCTGGTTTCACAGTATTATCTTTTTATGACTAAAACTTGAAAATCTTTTAATGGAGAAAGAAAAACCCTGAAATTAAAAAGGTTTTTCATGCGTCAACTTGCCAATATAAAGGACACGTCTATGAGCTTACCGAAAGATGTTACACCGACAGCAATGAATTATTCCTGAGGTTTTGTGGCTGTTTCAGCACAGTATTTCTGCTTCTGTGGAACCCTAGCTGCCTAAAACTCACCATCAGTTCAATTTTTCCTATGTATTAATAAAAAAATCACAACTTTTGGCCTCCTTTTGAATTAGAACCATTGCAAGAAATTATCCAAGCCAGGTTTATGCAGAAGTACCCACCAGACAGCTGTCTTTTGTGACTAAATATTTCATAGATAATTCTAGCTGTCATCTCTTTTGATCCAGAAGTAATCTCATATGAGCACCAAGTCAGAAAAACGGCACCGCATATACTTTGGAGTACAATTCCCTTCACCAGGAATTTAGACCTAGCAGTATAGGGAGCAGAAGACAAGCCCAGTAAGTATCTCAAAACCAGAAACAGCATCACAAAATCAGGGGAAAGAGAAAAGACAGCAATTTAGCTAACACTCTTACTTTCCAACATATTAATTAAATGCCACTTTTAGGAACTCATTGAACTCTGCATTTGGAAGACTTTCTTCTATTGCAGCCTCAGCTGTCACATCTGGCACTGGGGATGGCATCTGGTCTCCTGTTTGCAGCTATATGGACTGAAGATTACATCTTGTCTTTCACTTGCCTTCCTATCAGCACAAACATTCAATATTCTCTAAGTTTTCAAAGAAAGGCACCAAAAAAGCCAAAACTTTGGTATAATCTTTTAAAAGGGATGTAGAATTGGAATGGATTAAAGTGACAATGCAGCTCAGGAAAAAGTGAAAGAGCTATATGGCCTTAACAGTGAAACTGGTTCAGCCTACAGGAACTGGTGCAAGGCTGGTTGTGCCAAAAGATTAACCACTTGCCACAGGAGCAGGTGTGTCGAGTGGACACAGAAGAGAACTGAAGCATTCTGCAGTGTGGTTTAGTTGTCACCCAGGTCAAGATAAAGGGTGCTTGATGTAGAAGATTTTTGGTCAAAATCAGTAGTGTCTTGACGCAAACACCACAATCCTGAATATGTTGCCCACATGCTTAGAGTTCTAGAAATTTACATTCTTCAGCAACCATGAACTTGAGAGCTAACGCCACTCAGAGCCAAGGTGAACAGACCTGAAACCCTCCGCTATCATATAGTAGCACTGAGAGGCGGTCCACAGCTGCTTGTAACACCCAGAAACATTATCAAGGCTACAGTCAAGATTTCAATCTTACACAGATATAGACACACATATATGGGACATGTGAGATTGAGTTTTCAAACTCCTATCATTCAGTTATAGGGATAGCCACCAGTAACAGCTTTTTCTCTCCCTTCTCCTACCCTATTTACAAATTTTTCCCTCCTGTTATCCATACTCCAAATTTCTTCTCAGTTCTTTCCTCTCACACAGTTATCTGTTTTTCCTCCTGCTTTAAGACCTTTCCATGGTTTCTCCAACTGCCTATTAAGCCCCATGCTCCTTCACTGGTAGGAATTCTCTGGATCGCATCACAACAGCAATGCTTGAGTTCCAGCATAGTCTGATTTTCAGCTACAGGTGAACAGCATTTTATCTCTGTCCTTCCTCAGCACTTCAATGAGGCCTGATGCACCATTTCGATATCAAATATTATGCGCATCCTTTAAAAACAACAATCCCTGTCCTACTCTTACAGTCTAATCACTGCAAAACACCACCTGGAATATTGTCTGCTCCTTTTAATACTCAACTCCACAAAGAAAGCACTACAACTATGCCAGTAGTATGCATACATTAAAGCAAGAAAACAGCCAAGGACATGCCCATGAAAAGACACGGAGGATAATTTACTGCTAATATCTATCACACAGAGCAAGGAAATAAGAATATCAAGGGAACCTACATTGAGTACCTCAAATTAAAATTAATCAATATAATAACTACATTAGCTCTTCCTGTTGAAAAGTATTGTATTGATCTGTTCTCTTTTATCTAATTTCTCTTTTTTCTCTTAGGTGTTAGAAGTTTGACTTCCAGCAGAGCATCTGCATGAACACTGTTGGATTGTATTTTTCACCCTTCTTCATAAAAAAAAGCATATCACCAAATTCCCCCTTCAGCCCACATCAGATAATCCCCCCCCAGCTCCAGGTTTCTTACCACTGCTAATGCCAGAGTTTGCAATGACTGTTGCCTCACTCCACTGATCTGCACTGGAGACTGAGTAAGAGCGCTGATGCATACCATCCGGACGACTGTTGAAGGAGACTAGACTGATCCCACTTGCCATCTGAGACACAGATGTGCTAGTAGTCACGTTCCCTAGACATAAATGGAAAACAAATTGTGTCAATAGAGAAGGCAAAATTGGTTTGCATGAAGGTGGATGGGTGCACCCAAGCAGAGCAGAAGAAGAGATGACTTAACCAACACAAAAACCAATGCGATGCTCCCTGAAACTCTGAAGACTCTTGTGACCAGTCTGGGGCACCACAAATTCCAAAACAACCAGCTAAGAACTTCTGACAAGTGAGACTAAATTTTCAAGATTTGACCTCATTCTGTTAATTCATCCACTAGAGAACACAATCTTCCACAATCTTGCTACCAGTCTTAGTCTGTAAAGTTTGTCCACATGTCACAGGTGGACCATGAGAGACAGAAGGTACACAGAAAATGAAATTTATTCCTGAAAACCACTGCTTAGACAAGCAACTGAGACAAGATAACTACCCCAGGAGTCAAAATAATCTACCTCTAAATAGTATTTCACTTAAGTATGTCCCACAAATAAAGTCACAGAGATGGGGAGCAAATAACGTGCTAGCACTGCAATACTAGCAACACCAATTTGCTGTTTTAAGATTAAAATCTGAATATCACGACACAAAGCTCACAACAGAGACTTCTTCCACTGACTGCAAACATCATTCCTATGTCTCGTCCTGCAGCAACACATCCATGACAACTCTAACTGAAGGTCTACTACACAAAAGGTTAGATTCAAAGAACAGCCTTACCCAATAAACACTAACTTTAGTATTTTCATGATCAAGGAGATCTAGGACAATAAAGTGCTGGGAGATGTGCACAAGGGAGAGCAGTAGGCACAGGTTTCTCACCATAAAAGGTGCGATCTGGTTGAATAAATTTTAGACTCAAAACAATTAGAATCTTGCCAGAAACTCAGGTTTCTGATGGTCTTACTCACAACTTGACACGGGTCAAAGTCTGCTCTACAGTTTGTGTTTCTTAGAACATTTCTACTCCATTCCTAGCACAGTATTTGCATATTATGAAGATGCAAAGATTTACAATGCTAGCTTCATTCCTTGTGGCAGGCTCTCAAAATGTGTCCCACAGGTCCTTCTATGGATTTAAGGATACTCTTTAAAAATATATGTAAAGGGAAAGAAATAGATAGAATTTCATAAAATACCCTCACATTTTCATTTCCATTGCACCTTCTACTGATGAGTTCAGAAAAATTAATGAATTAATTTTCAATGCTCCTGTGAGGTTGTTAATTATCTGCTATCATTTCCCCCATTTTTCAGAGGTTAAATGACCCAGGGCCACAAAGGAAGATTGTGGCAGACTTGAAAATAAAACCCAGATCTCCTGACTCCCAGTTCTATCATTATGTCTTTTCCCAGAGCAGCCTTTGGGAAGACTGCAGAGCTTAGTGAACTACTTTGTGTTTATTAGAGTTGGCATAATTGTCCCTTTCTCTCCTCCCCTTTCCCAAGACTAAATCTCACCTTTAGGCCTTAACACAGATCTACCACTACGGTATCTGTCCACCTGAGCCTTGAATGTACCTTCTCAGTCTCAATAACTTCTGCTTGGCAATTTCTACTTCAGAGACATGAAACACATACAGAAAAATGAATTTGCTCAATTATGCAAAGTCTAAGGTAGATCTTGGAACCATGTCGGGACCTCCCAAGGCTGTGCTTTTGCTACCGGCGCATAATTCCTCTCTAATCACCTTCCCTGGGCAACCCTTTTGTCCAAAAGAATTCTGTAATCAGAGCATCATCTGCTAAGCTGTTGAAAAAATTTATGCCTCCAACAATTGGTCCTCTTCAGGACACTGTTTGCTTGACCCCATCAACTGAGAACAATTTGATAACAGTGGTAATTTAGCACCTTCTAAAGATATCTTCCAAAGACATGCTCAGTAAAGAAATCAGGCCCACAGAAATGAAGTTACAAAGCACAGGACCAAATTATAGCTAAGTATGTTAAAACTGCAATAGAAAATGGAAACACTATCTGACAGTATGCATATAATGTTATATGTGATATAACATATATAACATACACATATATGTTATATATGTAAATATCTGACAGTATATTTTGACATCTCCTAAAAGAAATACCTCCTTCCAAAAGAACTTGTGATGTTGCTGATGTTTAGTCAAAAATCACTTTTTGCTCTGTTTTTCACAATTCAGAGAAACTAAGAACACTAAGAAATTCTTCTGATGATGCACGGAATTGAAGGACATAGTTAACACAAATGACTGAGATTAGAACCATTTAGAGTCTAGAAACTTCAGATTTAGGCCAGTATGAAGACCATGGGGTTTAACAAGAACAGAACAATGTAGTATAGCAGCAGAGGTTGGGTACCAATTGGTTGAATAGCAGCACTGTGAAGGGCTCCAGCCAACAGATATCAGAAGGTGTAATAACACTGTACTCAACACAACTCACTAGCCAGGCACACTGTGATGGGTATCTGAAACACTGTACTCGGTTCTGGGTTGCCCATTTCAAAAGCATTTTGGGAGATGAGAAAAGAACCATCAAAGACTGCCAAGGCAATCAGATATTTTGTTTCTGCTGTACCACTTTTTGGGGCACCTTTACATTATTACCGGTAAATAGCTTTGGAAACACTTTATTTTTTCTCAAGCCTCCTCCCAGCCAAGAGCAATGCCACAAAAGTGCACTTTTAGCCTGTAGCTATCTTTTACACTGCGCCTAGTGAAATAGGAAGCTCCATTTGATGAATTTCTGCATGAGTATCTTCACAACAAAGATCACGTAGGAGAAAACTAGTGTGTGAAAGCTGAGATGGAGAGGCATCACAGGAAAATGGAAACAATTACTAGACATCTTTGCCTGGATGACACATGCCCATTCCTCTGTGCTGGGTGACTGAGTTACAGAGAGCAGTAATAGCTGTACGCTCACACTTCCTGCCTAGTTCATAGTTGTTGAACAAAATGCCCAGTCATTTTCCAGCCCTGATGCAAAAGCAAAGCCTTAAAAAGATAATACTGAGGCTTCTGTATCATGTGAGCACCTTTACTTTCACCTTAAAGCCATCTCACGAAACTCCACATCCCAAATTATGACATCAATCTGTTGAGGAAATAACATTCCATAAACCTAGTAAGATTTTTTTTTCCCTTTCACTTTCTATTTCTGAAAGATATTGGTTGCTAGTGAGAAATACGTGCCAAGTTTCATCATGTAATACCCTACTGATCAACGATGCAACTCAACTCAGCTCCACTTGTTCCACTGCCATAGTCTGTCATTGTCTTGGCTAACTCCAACCCTCATGGTAACATTTACTCAAGGTTAAGTTCCACTTTCATGACAAATCAGACTCTGCCAGACAGAATCCACGGGTATTGAAGGGCTGGAGTACAGCAAATAGAATGTGCCCTTTCCTCTCCCCTCTCCTGAATGTGTTCAACTCTGGCACAAACTTGGTATTTACAACCTTATTTAAAAATCATTATTTCCCAATCCATTGTTCATTTCCCCACTTCTCAGTCTAATCGCAGCATGCTCAGGACATCATCCCAGTAGGCATTAATGCTGTCACACCAAAACAAGGACTACTGGAAGTCAACTGCTGTTCTTGAACACTTGTATGCTGCACAAAACTCCTACAAAACAGCCCTATGTGTTTCCCCATCTTTACCAGGCAAACCCCAATCCAGACCTCCACAAAGCAACTGTCCTTCATTTTTGCTCAAGGATAAAGCCTCAGCAGCAGAAATACTCTCAGTTAAAAAGTGGAGGTCAGCAATATTCATTGAAAAGTAAGCCCTGCATACTGGGTTAGGCACAAAATGTTTACATCTCCTAAGCAGTGCCCTGATACCTTCTGCAACTGGTGTCTCCCCTCACACACACACACACACACACCTCACACAGATATACCTATCTATAAGGAAACAGACAGATACCTATCTCGACATTAACACAAAATCCACAGTCGGTTACCTGGCCCATTCTGGAACTGGGCAAGTATCTCCTCAAATACATCATATATGCATCAGCTGGTTGCTAAAGTTGATTAGCAGGGGGCAGTTAAATTACTATGCTAATCCATGTATTCTCAGCACTGCTTCCTTGATATGGATATGTGTATATGCTTACTGGGAAGCCTTGATTAGTTCAAGCTTCAATGTGTCAAAGGCTCCAGATTCTTTCCAAAGAATAATTTTAGCTATACTTACATGCCTAAAGTGTTGGAGCTGATTTGAAAAGGTACTTACCTCTACCATATGCTATTTTTCTTTAAACAATTTGCATTTCAAAGGGAATATGGCATTTATATTTGAATGAATATCAGTATGTTGCCAGAACTGGTCTCAAATGAGCGAGAAAAAGATGCTGGTCTATTGAACAAAAATGTTTTCATCTACCAAAGGAGCATCAAAGGACGAGTTCCTCTTTTTAGCTCTAGACAGCTTTATTAAAACTATCTTTTCTGATATTATAAAATACCCCGTTATGATCACACTTACAAAACCTTCAAACAATTAAGCTTGACAAAACCTATCCAAATTAAGATGCAAGATAATTTGCATGTTTGGTCAATGTTCAGCAGAAGAGGAACTTGACTCCCACAAAGTTCAATTCATACATCCATCTATTTGGTGTAAACAGCTGCCAACAGCAAAGAGCAGAAGAAGAACTAAGCAGAGAAGACTACGTCTCTGTGTGTGCATGGATGTATTGTGAGGTGGACAGAAACAAACACACGAGAGGTAGAACTTCCTCAATTTCCTATGCACAGAGAGACTTACTCTGGCTCTTCCCACACGGGTGTTCAGATTTACAAAACAGATGCAAATGTAATAATACTTTGAAATGCTACAAAAACTACAAAGATTTATAAAGGCACAGTACCACAGAAGCAGCTAAGTATGTATCTTGTCCATAAAACCACCAAAATAAAGCTTCTGTATTACACAGATGTTAACAAAACACACAGCAAGCTGTAACATAAATGTTATCTAACATATAAGTAGTAACCTGATCAATAAAAAAAAGAAACCAGTCAGGGTTTTTTTTGCCCTGCTCTCTTGTAATGGAACAGCCTGGTAGACAGCACTTTAGTCATTGCTCTTCTGATGTATTTCAACTGAAGAAAAATGAAATAGTAATTAATTACTGGGCAGCACAGATAGTATAAAAGACACACCGTGTTATACTAAGCCTTGACTAGTGATGCCACCTACAAATTACAAACATAGAATTAACAAAACTCACAACCATACTCTAAAAATTGAGACACAAGTGACTTAAGTACATGCAGGTGGCCTCCATTTATTTGTCATCTCTCCCAAACAAATCACTTAATTACAAGAAGTTACATTCAGGAGTGCAACTAATATTTGCTGGAATTTATGAGATGAGCAGACTTTGCAAGCAGATCTGTATTTTTCCATGCATGTGAGACTCACAGAGAGCAGCTGCCCAGAAGCACCAAAAGGCTGAATCAGATGAACTACAGCTTACTGCTATGCTTTCACCACAGCCATGTTTTATTTGTGTTATGCTCTTCATGTTCACGATGAGTTTCTCTTCCAAAAAAAAAGAAATAAACCTCTTAAGTCCAGAGGGCTGCGCTCACCAGCTGTTAGAACTAATGAAAAATACATTAGAGTTGTGGGTCAGGAAATCCTGACTCTTGATATCAGAGGGTTAATTGTTTCAAATCATGTTGGGTCAATTTATGTTGCAGGATTACTGCCTATTCTTGAAATGCCCTCTAATTCAGTAAAAGGCACTGTCAAGTAGATTAGATTGGCTGTTGGTCGCCTGTTCAAAACTCAGACTCAACACCACTCCCTGAAGTTTCTTCAGGAAGGGAAGCCGAAGAGGCCACTTTGCCAGCTGCAGAAATGATGAACAGCATTCCCTTCCTCTTTGCTCCATTCTGCATTGTGTTAAGGAATTGATTCCTTAAGGTTGTACACAAATCTTTCCTAAGAAGTGGCTGATCATCCAGGCTGTGCCAGATTCTGACTTCTCCTTTGCCTACAAACACAAATACTGAGACAATTCCTGCTTTAGCTGAGGAACACTGAGCAATGGCGCTTGTGAGTTCCAACAGTTTGCTGCTTCAGATGCCAGTATGCATCTTTTGCAGGTGTATCTTCCTTTCCCACCTCTGGAGATTTTGTCCTGCACTGAAACCTGGGAAAACTGATCATTACAGCTCTTTAACTTTCTGACTGAGTAGCCTAAGTCCACCTTAGAAAGGAAGGTATTGCCCAGATGTGAGAGCACTATCTGGCCACGTTCTCAAGACAATCAGCTGTGTGAGCAGGGCTGGAGAGCTCCAATTCCATAAGCAGATTTTTTAGCAGTGATATTAATTGGGGAAAACCTACTAAAGTATTGCTATGGATTCTATTTTGATTTAATGGCAGTGTGCAAACAGCACATCATTTCTGCTTTGGGTTTATCTGGGACCTAAAATAACCTGAGGTTAGTCACACGTGGAGTGAGAAACGCTGAGAGAACAGCAACTTTCCAAAACACACTGGTTCTAACATTAAAATTCTCCTTCAATAATACTGACAATCAGTTTCAATACTGCATCAGACAACTTGCTTGTGGGTTGTACTTAGCTTTAGGATTTTTTTTTTTTCCAGAAGGATGTATTTAGTGAATAAATTTCCTGAGTTGATAAGCAGCTATTAATACAGGAAGACCTTCCATCTCACAGCCTGGCAGGGCAGCCTCTGCGAATAGGGTGTGCTTAGTAGTGGACAAACTGAGAAGGGTCAAGACTAATGAACAAACAAGGCAATGCCAAGAAATATCCTGGCAGTGAAGGACGTGGTGCTGGGAGTATAACGAGAAAAGCTATTATTCTCAGAGCATGCCAAACCAACACAGCACGTGTGGAGGAAAATTAAGCCATCAGAGAGACATCTCTTCTAAAAGAAAGTTAAACCCAAAATCTTCACCAAGAGCTTTCGCTCAAGATCCCAGACTATTTACTCTGCTGAGATCAAAGTGTGGTTTTCTTTTCCGTAAAGCACTGCACTGTTTTCTTTAGTAACAGTATGTAACAGTAATAAATAAGGTATGCTTCACTTTCTGGGCAAGTCCTGATTGAGATCACCTGTTTGTTAAGGGACTGTATCTTTAAGACCCAGAAGTGCCCATTTATCTTTGGCAAATGCTCTTTGTATTGCTATTATTTGGTTGCAAATCCTATTAGTAATTGTGAATTTAACTTTGCAAAAACCAACAGTGCAAAATCAAGTAATTTTGAGGTATTATGCGGCTCCCTGTGTAAAGTGAAGCATGGAAAGAGGCCTGAGGCAAAATATGTAAAAGGTTTCCTAATCCCTTGGACTGTCTGTGGAAGTTGTCTGTAATGAGACCAGAGAGGTGGCAGGGGTGTGTGTGTCTTACTTGTGTGCTGGACCTATGTCAAAATCTGGTGAGATTACCTGAACTACTTTTGGGAGCTTTCCACAGGCTTACAAACCCATTCAGATCCTGTGAGCTGCAACCAG
Organism: Eubucco bourcierii; assembly: GCA_013396675.1. Taxonomy (NCBI): domain Eukaryota; kingdom Metazoa; phylum Chordata; class Aves; order Piciformes; family Ramphastidae; genus Eubucco; species Eubucco bourcierii. The sequence continues at coordinate 187,422 of VWZE01018367.1, forward strand.
AGCACCTCTGGGATGAGGAGGGCCAACTGTAGGTATTCAGTACTGACTTTGGAAGCTTTCCACAAACCTACAGACCTTCCCAGACACTGAGGGCTGCAACCAGAGCATCTTCAGAACGGGGAGGGACAACTGTGGGTACTCAGATATCCTCCAGACTTCAGAAAATGGAACAAAGAGAAACTTTATTTTCTAAAAAAAGAGACAATAGATATGAATGCAAGATGACTTTTTTTTTTTTTTTTTTTTTTTTTTTTAATAGCTATTGCTACTGTAACAGCAGCTAAGTGAATGCATGTCTGCAGTGTGAGCAGTTTTGATAAACAGCCTCTGCGGGCCACACAACGGGGATAATGTATCCTTAAGTACTGCCAATGAGCTGCCATTCTGCACAGCCAATTACTTCTGTGCGTCTGTCACTCAAAGGAAAAATGACTGAGCCCATTAGATCAAACCTTTGTCACTGTTCCTAATGCACTCTTAGGCCTCATTAATCTGAGGGAGCAGCAACACAGCCGCCGGTGCCTCATTGCCTCCCCCACAACAGGCCCACGTGAATCTTCTCATCTCTCCCCCAAGTGCACCACGTTAATCAAGCTCTCCTTATTACCCCGGTCCCTGTCACGGCGGAGAGCGCTCTCTCTCTTAAATGCTCTCATTATGGTCCATCTTTAGAGCTGGCTGAGTGGAAAAAAAAAAAAGGAGGGAAAAAAAAAAA
>VWZE01018367.1:188195-214478 GCA_013396675.1 Eubucco bourcierii
GAAGAGGAAAAAGCAAGTCCGATCACATTAATATTCATGACAATAATTAGTATTCTAGGTCACTGAATATTCATGCTATTAGTTTGGTTTTTTATGGGTTTGCTGGATGTCCTGATTGCTGGAGTGTGGAGGAAAACAGCATGGTTGGGACTTTAGATGTCAACGGCAGTTCAATACTCAAAACGCATTTGTGAATTTTTTTCCCCTTTTGGTAAATCAGCTTCGACCCTCCTGATGGCTTTAATATTTTAAAATCACTGGGGGAAAAAGAATGAGCAATTCTGCAAAGGTCTTCACAGCCAACCAGTTAGTATTAGAACGCGTAACCATCACAGGCTCGGCGAGACTGCATCGGGTGGACAAGATGGATCTGTGATTTTATTCAGGATATGGTGCAACGGAGGCATGAAAATCAACCAGAGTCAAACAGGCACAGGCTGAGCAGCACCGACTGCATCTTGTCCAGCAACTACAGTCATCTGCCTGATGACTGTACAGCTACATGATGACTGAAGCTAGGTGACATGTTTCTACCATTTATCTACCTAATCATCATTGGAGATGGGCACCTCAAGAGTCATAAAACAGTTCATTGTTTACTTCTTTCCCGGAAGAAAAAAATCTAAGCAAGCTCACTTACTTCAACATTTCACAAATGCAGGTTTTCAATAAAATATTTAATCAACATCAATAGCTGCTCTGCTTCTTTCTCCCGCCAATATTAAGTGATATAGAGCACTAACCGTGAAAGTATTTTTGTCTAGTTCAGGAAAGGGCAAATCCTAGTCCAGCTGAACTGGTGAAGATGAACTTGAGGGATCCCCCTCTAGTGGGATGAAAGGGAAATCTGTGGTGCACTGAAAATTGGGGTTTCTCTCCTTTGAAAGGAGCAAATTGACAATTTCTCCTTTCATTTGCTACAGTTGTATATCGCCGAACTAACAGCAAACTCAACCAAATGGAAAATTGACTCGTGTGATTAATGACAAAAGTAAGTCACAAACTTGCATTTGTGATCTGTGGCAAAACCATAAAACTCACGCTCAAGTTGAAGAGCAGAAAATGTTTCACATCAAATCATTTCATGTACCACATTAGACTGCAAAATTAGTAGCAAATAACTACCAACCTCTGGCTTTGTAAGAACTCCACCAGGTAAAATCTGGAACTGTCAAGTCACACACAGTTTCAGCAAACGACCTCAGACACCTCCAAGTAAGGAATTCAGAGTAGATTCAAGAAATTAGGACTCAGTCCTGCATTTATTTGCAAAGTCTGATGGTTTGGGAGTTCCCCGCCCCCCCACACTTTGTAAAATGACCCAGACTAGAACTCAGCTGGCTGGAAGTTAAGGAATGAAGCTCTATTTACAGCTCAGCACAATGTACAAGCAGATATATACACTATAGACAGGAATATTTACAGAAATACACAAGTTAAAGGTAATACAGAAACACAACTCCCCTCCCAGAAATCAGAGACCCTAGGAGGGGTTTCCAACCACCCTTCCACCTTCTCCCCACCCCTATACCTACCCCAAGGTTTGCCTTATGCGCAAGGTGAGCTTGGAGGACCAGCCAGGGGAGTTAGAAGGCAAGTGGTTAGTGAGACTACTCAGCAGAGAGAAGGCGAGAAGCTAGACAGCCTGAGAGTGTCTGCCCGAGAGACTGACTTATCTATGTTTTGAGTACTTAAGCATCTTCGCAAGCCTATGAGTGAAGTAGACATCACCACTGTTGCTTTTTCACAGCTTATAATATAATTTTCTCTATTAAAATACTCCAATTCTCCTCAAACCAGCACACAAAGGCACCAAAGATTTATACAGACTTGGAGCGACTGCCAACATTGGAAAGCTTGATACACAAATTTACTCATCATAGAACCAGAATCCTCACAGTAAATACCAATTTAAAACATATTATTATATAATCTCCAAAAGTGAAAAAGAAAACCCCAAACCCAGAGAATCATTTGGGTTAGAAAGGATCTTTAAAGGTCATGTAGTCCAGTCCCACTGTCATGGGTATGGATGCTTTCCACTAGCCCAAGTTACTCAAAGCCCCATCCAACTTGGCCTTGAACACTTTTGAAGACAGGGCATCAACCTCCTCTCTGGGCAGCCTCAGTGTTCCAGTGTCTCACCACCCTCACAATGAAGAACTTCTTTCCAATACCTTAATGTATGCTTCTTTGGTTTAAAACGTTGTCCTATCATAATAAGCCTTGCTTAAAAGCCTCTTCCCATCTTTCCGAGAGGCCCCTTTTAAGTACTCAATGGCTACAATAAGGTCTCCCCAGAGCCTTCTCTTTCCCAGGCTGAACAATCCCAACTCTTTCAGCCTTTCTACAGAGGCGCAGTTTTCTTAGCTCCTTGACCACTGTTGAGATGTTCTCTAGATTCACTCTAAGAAGTCCATGCTTTTTTTTGTGCTGAAGACTCCAGAGTTGGACACAGTACTACAAGCGAGATCTCAAGAGAGCAGAAGGGCAGAATGTCCTCCATTGACCTGCTGGCCATGCTGCTTTTGATACTTTGCCTGAAACACCAACAAGTTCAGCATGCTTCAGAATGAGACTTGAATTCATAATGCATCATAACAGAGGAGTGATCCTACCCACAGTTTTCCATCATGCTTCCCCTCCTGCATATGGCATGCCACATTTCAGGGGATGCTGGTTTTCAGTACTGAACTCAGCAGCTATTAATTCAGGAAACATGTGACAGGTAGGGTTGCAGATACAAGTTAGGTTTAAAGTGTAAAAAAACCCAATCCACCAAATAAAAAAAAAGTAGATGTTAAAGAACAGAATTATTAGAGAAGTATCAGAATCTGAAGACACTGTGTCAGCAATCTTACTTTGAAGGAATATTGGTCTAATTGAAACACCCATTCTCTATCTTTTTAAATGAAAAATCTTGAAGGAAGTCCATTCCAACTCAACCTGATTCCAAGCACTGCAGGGTAAAGTAAGATTACTTAATGACCACTGTGTTAATTTGATAGATAATCACAATTAATAACTGAGAGAAAACTCACATTTATAAAATTGTGTGGATGCTGTTCCTATAATATGTCTGAAATGTCACATACAGTTAGCAGATAACAACCTTTAGCGTACTTAACGATGACTATGGAGCTAACACATTTTGGGATACTTCACATACTGTACAGTCACTATTGGAAGTAAATTTAATAGCACCAAATTATTTAAATGAAGTGTTAATCAGAAAACAATATATCTCTACACCATAGGCTATTTTTAGATGTGAACTTTCTACTTCAGTGGTTCTTGCTGCAGCTCAGGCTTTGGGTTGTTTGTAGAGTAGAAGAAATAAATGGCTCCTGGGAGAGATTTCAGGAGTAAGTTCACCTTAAGGTCAACCAGTTCAAATCCAGTCCAGCTTGGGAGTAATTAAAACCCTCACCCACACATGCTCCAAAGTCATCAAGAACTGAGTCAGCTTCAAAAAGGCACAGAGCCTTGGTCAGTGGTTGATTTACAGGGCAACTGACCTTTAGGACATTGCCACAATATGCTACCTACTGTTAGGTATAGTAGGAACTGAGTAAGTTCAGTTACCCTATCTTAAGTACCTCCAACTGGGACACATCAATGAAATAGTTGTTCACTGCCATGTAAATGTAATTTAAACTACTTAAGCACTCAACTACAAGATGCAACAAAAGTATCATAACATCAAATCGAACAAACTTCCATCTTCCTCAACTGAAGGTTCCTACCAAGTTAGCACAGAAGTATGAGTACCTTTCATATAGTGACAATTTTTGTTATTTAAACCCTATATAGGTATATATATAAACAAACTAAAACAATATCCCACTTATCTGTATTGTCTGGGAGAAGTGGTAACACAGCATCCAGTGCTTACAGAATAATCTCAAAACTACACCTCCAAAAGGTTGATAAAGCCCAAAGACCAGTTTTTAACTTTTAAGATGCCATGGCAAAACTTAAAGGAGAGAAAAGTCAACTTTTTCCCAGGTATGGTGTTTGGCTTTGCAACAGCAAAAGCAGTCTTGCCTTTTACTGATTTGTCTCTTTTCTAACATGGTAGAGAAAACATTACTTTTTCCTCACTCCTGTTTCCATTTGGTTGCTGTCCATGACTCGACATAAAAAAGAAAATAAGTCAGTGGGGAAATAGCCATCTCGTATTTTTTTGTTTTCTTATAGGTCTTAATATCCTTCACACCTGCAGAATGGAAACTCTCAAGAAGAACTGGAACTTGTTTTTTTTTGTCAAGATGGTTATTTCCCCGAGATTATTTTCTTCCAGATGTTTGGTATGTAAACACATTTACAGACCGAGATCGCTGTCACTAAGAAAATGGGTTTGTTATACCTGTTTTTCAAACTGTCTTTAAAACCAGAAAAACAATCTTAATTCAGAAAAGTGCCACAAAGCCCTGCTACATTTGCTGTGTCAGGTGTGACAGGCATTTGAACTTTTCCTTCCACATGCGACACCTACATCAAACGGATCTAACAAAAAACTTTGCGCTTGGCTGTTTAAATCGTATCACCAAATAACTAACTATACCACTTTTGAATTTAAGTCACCATTGTCAGTCTAATTCCTCCTACTCTTCTTATACCAATGCCATGGGAAGCACTTTGGGAAAGACCACCACAGTTAAGCATGTGGGAGTATCATGAGTTCAGTGAATAAAATCTGCTGGTGAGTATTTGACACTATGCTGACATCATGCCAGCTTGAAAATGAAAGTGCTGGCTGGAGCAAAGTATCATGGGGATTGAAGTTCAGATTGTGACACGAGAGACTTCCTGTTCTAGTTGCTGCTTCTAGTTTCTGGGTTTGGGGTGTTGGCATTTTCTGATGGGTTGGCTTTGGGATTAGTAGATGGGAGGCATTTTTTTGCCAGCTTCTGCTGTTCCTTCTGCTTTTGCATTTCTGTGCGGGTTTACTTCCTTGGCTGTCGTGGGTTTAAAGAGCCGACAGAGTAAAGTTCTCAAACCAATTGGAGAAAAAAAACAGAATTGTATTTGGAGAGAGTGTTACAGACAGAAATTACAAAGCAGAAACATAAGCCATTAGCGAACCCCCTGAATTTCCCCCCAACCCAAACTAAATCTACAATCCCCAGTGCTCCAGTCCTCCCCCACCACGCCACTGCCATCCTCCAGAGGCCTAAGCGCAGTCTCTGGAGGCCCCGAACAAGGCCTATCCTTACATGTTTGTCCTGATAAGGGAGCTCCTGCCTGGCGCAAGGCTGGAGGGGGAGGAAAGGAGAACGAACTGGCCTTGCCATGAGCTTATGAAGAGATAGTAGAATTATGGGATTGAATAACAATCTTCCGGTCCCCAGAGAACTCTTTTTAACCTTATAGTTCCCAACCTGGGACATAGGCAAAGGTAAGTCATAAACCAGACTGAACATGTTTGATGCAAATGATGACTTAGGTCCAGGAAGGCTTTAGAGAGCAGAAGGAAGAGCTCGAGCTGCCCTATTGCCTTACATACTGTGGTTGGGATTACAAGAGAAACTGAATAAAGTTTTGAGCTCTCTAATGGATCAAGGTTTACGTCTTCTAGCAGCAAGCACTGCCTTGCAGAGCCACAAGGTACGAGTGACCATCCCTGCTGAAATCAAGTGGGAACAAGACAGTAAAAGCTACCCCCAAAGTACCACTTGTGAGATGACAGCTCCTACTTCCTGACCCAAGCTATACCAAGTCTGCCCACATGCTCTGCTTGGCACCTATGCTGAAGGGTACCAACCTCTGCAATAGCTTCCCTGTAGCACATATTCTATAATCCAGCAAGAGATTTTGCCTTTGCCTCCCTATGAGAGCAGCCAACGCATTGGCATCTAACCCAAACCACAAGAAATTCCACCAAGAGACAGAGAAAACTATCTGTTGGACACTCATGAAAGAATGAATTTAAAACATGTCAGTTATAGGCAATCAAATTGACTGTCAAGGGTTAGGGCTGGGCCAGCCACTGAATGAGTGACAGATGCTCTCTATTAACCCCTCTCCCTTCCCAAAGGGAAGGTAAAGGGAATAAGAAAGAGAGACATTGATGGACTGAAAAAGAAAACTAAAACAGCTTTAATGAAAATAACAATAGAGTTAAATACACACAAATACATACAACAACAATCTTGAATCCAACCTCTCTGATGGCAATTGCATCACTTTCATCACTGATGCTGCAAACAGGCACTGGAAAAGTCCCAAACTGGACTCACTAGCCAGTAGGAATTGGATTCAGGAATTCATGGATCAGGATCAAAGACAGAGTGGACAGAACCCTTCTCAGACACTTGCTATTAATTGTGATCCCTCAGCTTTACACCAAGTGTATGGACTGGGACACCTTGTTGGTCAGCTCAGGGTCATCTGCCCTGTCTGCTCCTCCCCAGAGGTGCAACTTTTCACTCTGTAGCCCCCAACATGGTACACAGGATTTAGCAGTGACCTTGGTCCTTGGTGCTAACTATAATCATTGAGTGTTGTCACAGCCAGTATCAGCCACTGCCTGCAGAAACACTCCCTTAACTGAAGGAAGTGCAGGCACTGAGAAGAGACTGAGCTGAAACCTAAAATCAATGAGCAAAAGTAGTCCTGCTCTGACTCAATCCGGGACACATATCTAACATATGTATTTATCATTGTGGTTTGCACCAAAATCCTTATTTAAGGGGTAGCTTCTCAATAGTGTCTAATAACAGACTATTTATGTCTTCAAATGAAGGCATCATTTAAGATAAACACTATTTGACTATTTTAGTATTAAAAATGCATTTTCTTCTTTGGCTTTGATGTTCGAATGAAAATAAGCTGACATTTCTGGGAACACAAGGTAGTAGGAAATAGCTAATCTCAGCTTAGAGATGTTTTAGTGGGGTTAGACTATCACCTGGTATAAGCAAAGACAATGAATTCTATTTCCAGAGGCAAACTGAAATGTGACATTTTAATTGAGCAGTGGTATTCTTGTAGTATCTTAGCTTTTTCAGCAACCCATACACTGTTACATAATAGTAGAAGGAAAATTAGTCTGTTCCTGACCACATCAAACAGTTAAATGAAATACATGGCAAATGTTACTCTGCTTCAGGTATCAAGTTTGCACTGGTAAAAGCACAGAAGAACAGAAAACATCACTGTTTTGGGGAATAGCTAACATGTGAAATCACTGAGAATGNGTTCAAACCTCCTTTGTTGTTAGGTTTTCACTGGGAGAATTCTGCACGTGGATCTGTGGTACAATTTCAGTCCAACAATCAATTTTAAAGGATCCTGCAAGATGAAGACATTTTCCCAGCACTAACAACTGAGCATAAGCTCTGGAGATAGCAGTACAGGCTGCAAGGGTTAATTTGCAAATGTTTTAGTCGCATGACAGGTAACTGCAAAGACACCTAAAGCCCTCCCAGTACTTCACAAGCTGAGCATGGAATACCTACAGGTTTCCCACCCAACAGAAGCTGTCAATATACTTGACCACATGAAAGTTCAGTCTAACAGGCAGGACACATTGTGACAGGGGTTTTCTTACAATACTAATACTCCCACAATATTTTAAAATTACTGCCTGCAGTGCAGGTCTTCAGTCTTATCTGAACACAGGAGTGACATATAGACAGATGCACAGCTCGAGCATGGACGGTTATTTCCCAGTTTCAGTCTGTCCTACCACAATTTATTTTTTTAAATTTTTTTTTCTTTTACTGTAATATGATGCTTTACTGCTTAGCAGGATTTTGTTTTGTTTTGTTTGTTTGCTTGTTTTTGATAACCACTGCTTGGATCAGAGCTTTCCTAAAATGCTCCTGTCTCTTGTTGCTGTGAGTCACTCTGTCCATTAACACAATATCCAGACAAACCTCGAACATGGTCTTTAAGAAACAACCAATGAAGGTAGCTTCTTTAGAAGAAACAAATTCTGTAAAGAAAAACTCCAAAGAAGAGACACCACTGTATGTACCATTTCAGAAGCAATGGTTGAAAGAAAAAAACACTACAGTGGGTCTTAAACAACTCACTATGTATGCAGTTAAACTGATGAAATGCAGCCTTATAGAGCTGTTTACACCCTAACTGATTCTCCTCTCATCAAAAACCTTGGCCATTCCCCTTCTATATCCTCTGACTCCTAAAGCAGGCATGGGACAACAGGTAGCAAGGTATGAATAGGTTGGTTGGCTGTTACGTAGAGCATAAAGGTGTTCAGTCCAGCCTGTCCTGCCCTGCTTCCCCCCAGTAAATCATAAAGATGCTGCAAAGCTGTTATGCTTCCGGTCAACTCTAGGCAGGCGCAATATAGACATCAACACTGATTTTATCTGGGGGAAGAGAACTCTGCCACAAAAAACAGGTCAACAACTTGCTTAAAATTAAAGAATGATCATTATAGCATCAAGGAACGAAATGAAGGTATCCAAGTAGGTAATGATAGAGCAACCAGGTTCAACTTCGTTTGGATACAACTGTTCCATACATAAGGAGTGCATTAACTTTACTAAGACTTAACCACAGCGTATCTCGAGCTGTCGTCACCAGACATCAACGACAGTCTTTTGGTATTTGTAAGCAACATGATAAAGAAGTCAAAAGAGAAAGAAGCTTCAACTATTCCCACTGTGTTGTTTCAAAACTGCTATGTAAAGCTAGAGCTTTTTTCCAGCATTAGCACTTCCTAACATAACAAACTTTTATATTTTAAAGCAACTGCTGTGCAATACCACCTCAGGTTAGCCACAACACATACACAGCAGCTACCACCACTACCAGAGAGCTGCCTATTGTACAGTTTCATGTAAAGAAAGCATTACACATATAGAATTGTGAAACAACACAAAACATGCAATATTGCTTTAAGTTATGTACACGTTCCGGCCTGGGAATCCAAACAAATGCCAAAACATGTAAATAGCATGCTATGAACTTTGTATCAGTACGTATCTCTGAATATGCTTTGAGAAACATACTCACTTTCCTAGAGTAATCAAGTAATTTTTGACTGTGTTCAAGTGTTTTAATGCAGAAATCCCTTATTCAAATATCTTACCCGTTTGTGTATTAACTCATTTCAGTATTTCTCTTTCCTAAATTACGGAGTATGTTGAAAAACAGAAACATTCCCTGCACCCAGTCATCAAAACTAAATAGCAAAATGGTAAAAAAAACCACCCCACCCCATAAATAATTTTGCCCCATGAACTCTTTCAGTGACAGCACCAGCTCTGTGCCTCTTGAGGGGGTGGCTACAACTTGGAAAGACTCTAATGAAATCATAGCTCCAGATATTTCAGGTCCTGGGCCAAATTAATACAAAGTGTCACAAAAGATATCCAGGGATGTCTGCTCAGTGGCACTACTGCAAAGCCACAAGCTGATTTTTTTCCTTTCCTGGTTTATTCTCCTCCCTTTTTCCTCTTAAACTGGTGGAAGGTGCATTGCAAAAACACAAAGAATTACACCTTGACTTGAAGCATAAGATGCAAGAGAAGACTCTTGAATAGTGGGGGGATTTAGTCCCTTTCCACGGTTGCTTATCTCACCAGTACCCAGTAATGGATAGCACAGAGGGACAGAAGCGTGTCTGGATAGTTTTGTTGGAACACACTGGAGATATCTATGCTAATCATAAATGCAAAAGGCACTTTATGGAGGCTGTCCCAAACATGCTGACAAGACTACCGCATGAACACTATACCAGTGTGAATTCTGTATAAGCTGAGTGTTTTACAAGATCAATTGTATTAAATGTTTTTCCTTAATGCAATTTTTAAAATCCACTTAGCTGTGCGGACAAGTACACCAGCAAACAATAACATTTTTGTTTAGAGCTCAAAAGGAGTGATAAACTACTTCCATAAACAAATTAAGATAGCCTTCTAGAGAAGATTCTTGCTGTTGGAAAGCCCAAAACTATGCATCCTTCTAAAGGTGGAAAGAAGTATTGTGGATCGCAACAGGAATCTTGAAAAAGCCCTTCCAAATGATACATCTTCTGTTTTTCTAAAATATGAGACCTGGCCCAATAGTCATAACGCTGTATTAAGTCTTCACATATGCTAATTCCCGTGATTTTAGTTTTGGCAAATGTAAGGTAACAAGACTGGTGGATGAGAAGCTGGACATGAACCAACAGTGTGCGCTTGCAGACCAAAAAGCAAACGGCATCCCGGGCTGCATCAAAAGAAGCGTGGTCAGCCGATCAAGAGAGGCAATACTGCCTCTTTGCCCTTGCAAGACCTCACCTGGAGTACTGCATCCATCTCTGGTGCCCTCAACCCAAGGACATGGATCTGACAGAGCAGGGCCTCCCCAGAGAAGGGCCATGAAAATGGTCTGGGGGCTGCAATACCTCTCCTACAAGGACGGGCTGAGGGAGTTGGGGTTGTTCAGCCTGGAGAAGTGACAATTCAGGAGACCTTCCAGTACCTGAAGGGGGCCTACAAGAATGCTGGAAAGGGACTGTTTACGAAGGCCTGATGAGCCTAGGACTAGATGACCTTTGGAGGTCCCTTACAACCCAAATCACTCTATAATTCTATGAAAGTTACTTAGAAACTTAGAATGTCTCCTGGAGGACAGAGCAGCAGTCAGAGCTTACAAAATACACAACAGTGGTCATTCAGATTTGCAAACTGTCAACAGACACCATTCCCCACCTCAGCTGTACAAGACAATACAGACACTGGAAGAGTAGTCTTGTCCTTTTTAACCCAGCACGGTCTTCTCTTACCTGAATTGGGCGAGATGTGTAAACTGCTCATGTCCTTGGAGAGGCCATTGGTTTTGGGACTGGAAATGGGCGCACAGGCTGATGTAGCTCGGGGTGGCCTCTTCCCAGGGACTTTCACAGTGGTTCTCAGCAAGTCGATTTCTTTCCCATGAACGTTCTGCATATAGTCCTGGTTAGAGAGGGGAAAAAACCAACAAAACAAGCCCAACATCAAACAGGTAGTTCTGCAAGGAATAGAAATACTGAAGCCTGGTTTCATAAAGCTTTTGCACTACAGCATCTGCCAGCAGTCACCATATGATTTTTCCCTTTCCTTCCATTTTCTTGATAACCCCTTCCACACTTCTCACTACGAATCCTCCCCAGTCTGTAGTTTTCTAATACATTCTCCAACTACCAGTTGAAAAAGAGGTAATTAACGATGTGGCTGGTTCTGAGCCACATGTAGGAGTTCACAACACAAGGCTGACTGTCCCTCATGAGCACACTTACTTGTGTCTCCTCTGCCAACACTGCTTTATATTGCTTTATACACTTATCTCTTTCTTGCTCAGATTTGGTTGGAATTGGTCAGCAGGCACAAAAGTTAGGAAAGGGCACTGACTTGTAGGGTTTCTGCAAATACAATATTGCCTAATTAGAATGTGATCTCTCTTTAATACACATACACAAAAATCAAAGAAGGGAATAAAATTATGAAAATGGTGTCTGATTAGAGTAAACACACTAAAAGCTGGAAATCACAAGTGGAAAACACTTTTCTTAATTCTTGTTTGGGAAGTCCACAAAGAAAAATAAAGGCAGAAAAATGAAGTTAGCTGTGGAAAGACAGTGGTCAACTGACTGCAGCCAAGCCACTGCTTCCTGAGAAATCCATGAGGAAGTTCTTCAAACTGTAAATAGCTTTTGCAAAAACAGGCTCTTGAGATTCTGCTTTCCAGCTTCAAAGGCATTGCCTAGACTGTCTGTGGGCTGCTTTGGGAGAGAAAACAGAAAAACAAACGGACACGAGTGCCTTTATGAGAGGACAAAAAACAGCTCAGTAAGGCAAGACAGATGCTGAGGCTGCAATCTGGGATACAGCAGAAAAATTATTTCCAGTTGAGAAGGTAGAGGTATTTCCAATACACAAGACACCAAAGTTGTCACATTTCAGTACACACGGCTGTTGTTACTTGCATTCCAATAAAAACAAAGGGAGCTGGAACTACTATGAGTACATGGCAAGAAACAAGAGATTGTACCTTCTGAAAAGATATGCAAGACAGGTAGCACAGGACAACAAAACCAAGGGTGAAGAGGGGTAGGAGCATTTTACATCTGGGTACATGTACACCAAGATGAAAACAGTAACTTGAACTAAAGATTGGGAAAAGATCTGGTCTTAAGGTCTCGAGTTTATCTGGAAACCAAAGGAACAGTGTTCTTGGGCAATCTTCTATGCAGAGTAGCTGGAGCAAAAAGTCTAATTCCTTTTCAGATAGAGCTTGATCAGCGTAGAAGCCTGGGTGATGCTGTGGGCAACTGCGTGACCAAAGACATTGCTTTCTGTTGTCTTGTACAGGACAAGATTTGTTACATGAAAGACTACCAATATCTAACTAGGTTGGTTGCAAATCTGCAACATACAGCCATGTACACTGCCAGAGCATTGACTTTTTAAGTATATAGCCAAATGTGCTAAAAGCATACCTGAGGTCTATGTCACTGCTGCCACGGTAAGGGGAGCAATCAGCTCCCTCATTAAAATCCTTCTGCCCCTGACAGTTTTTACAACACAAATTATGTATACCATTCTAAACACACACACACAAAAAAAATCTACCCCTGGACCAGCAGTCAGCTCTCCATAGCTCACGTTAATCTGAGATAAAAACCCAAAATGAAGCCTGTCACACCAGACATTTTTCCACCCTCAGCTGTGTGAGAATTAACAGTAAAAAGGCGGGGTCCGAACAATTTATGGGATGAAGATAACAGAGCTCTGCTGCCAAAAGAAACAAAGGCAATCCATTAATAAAAATTCATTCACTGTTACACAGAAATGAACAAAACGGTTTCATCCATAAATTATTAAGTTGGCGTAACTTTCTTGTTCAGTGTCAGTTCTTCACAAATTAAAATACGATAAGCAGAACATAATTGAGCATTTATTGCTTCTGGGCTCTAAAATGAGGCTCAATCAGATAGCGACTAAACCTCAGCATGTACGTTTTTTAAGAGACACGTTTTACTTAATGTACAACCACCAGTGTACTCCAGTTAAATTGGAGGAGGTGGTGTTTATTCCTAATTCTTCAGAGGAATAGCATGTATGATTTCCTTACCACTCTGCCAATTTGTAAGATGTGACAGGGTATTATTAAAGCCCTTTTAATTGAGAGTAAAACAGGCTTAGGTGAGCTATAAACCCTTTGAGAGAGTAAATGAATGTTGGCAAGCAGGAAATGTGTTGTAGCCATACCGTTATTATTCAAAAGTACCCAAACACAACAGATGCCACACAGGTATTAATGTCAGCTTAAATATTTATAGGGATATATCAAATGTAAACAATAAAGCCTCTTTCATTCTGTGCAAGATGCATAGTAATAATCTCTGCGTTTCCCTGAGGAGAAAAGGCAAGCACCAAGTTTCCAGTCGGTGGAGCATCCACCCCTGTGCACGCTCCTTCAGATCTGCACTTGGGGAATAAAAGTTAAAACTACAAAATAATGTCATGGTTTCAGAAGTGCAATGGAGGGTTTGATCAGATTAAAACAGATGAGGGTCTTGCTGTCATCTGGAATATGCTGTGTTAAAGAGAAGACAGCAAGCCTGATTTTGATATGCAAATGTTACAGATATAACTCCCCTAGATGTTAGTTGTAGAAAATGCTGATCCGAGAAAAAAGGGGAAAAACCCTTTAACAAGGCATGAGGGTAATTCAAAGCCAAGTACTTTTAAACAGCACTTAACAAGTCCCTAGAGCCCACTCAACAGTGGGCCACCCCAGAAGTGCCATCTTCTGCCCCTCAACAGCTTGAAAAAGTAGTAATTGCAACTCCATTTGCATTTTTCTTCTCAACTTCATCATTCAGAAATGCAGAAGAGGTAAAAAAAAAAAAAAAAAGGCAAGCAGCAAAGGGAAGGGAACCCTCCCCAGCCGTGTGGATAACAGAAGCCAGTGCCCCAGTCCCCGCACCCCTGCGCTTGCACCTTCGCCATCGCTTGTTTTTTACATTTCTCTCCTAATTATGTTGCATCTATTGCCATACACTTAATTAGCTGCATTAATGTGATTTCTTTTCACATAGTCAAGCAATTAAGAGCTATGATTGAGTTTCATTCAATTAGCCTCAACAAACATGCTAATTGATGTCCCAGATGCAAATGAGGTGCAATGAGAGAAACCTGCTAGCAATTGAGAGTTGTGGCAGGGAGACCCACAGCTCTCAGCTTGCTGACAGCAGCACAGCTTAACATGGCTCCCACCTTCTGTGGCAATGCCTTGGGAGGCAGTGGGGGAGACAAGCCATTAGTGCCTCAGTTTTCCCAAATAGATCCCTACAGGAATAATGGGCAACACTGAATCAAATCAGCATTGTCTTCGATTCTCACAGCAATGGCTGGCACGAGCCGGAGAAGAGCAGAGCATTTTCCTGCAGCCAGGTAGGTACTGCAGAGCCTGCCAATGCCAGTTTCTCCAGCTAAGGACTACAAAAGGTCTCCATCTCATCTTTGAGCTTGTGAAATAGTATGCAGGTAATGGCCTGCAGTTATTGGTAACTGGCAACTTAATCTTAGTCAGCTGTGGGGCAATGCTGCCTTTTCCAGTTAAGGCCAGAATGCATCAATCAATCAATAATACCTAAAAATACATTCACTATATTGATTCTCATTGCTTTTCATCCTGAGGTTACCATTAGAGGTTTGCTCAAATACAGGTGTTCATTTGACTACTTAAGGCCATTGACCATTATCTAGAGGACTAAATAAACTGGTAAAATATCGTGGAGAAGTTGTAAAAGCTACACTGACTGAAGACGACACAAAATACTATTTGACAGCAGCACAAAATGAATTGCCTTGAGTAAGAAATGATGTGCCATGACACAGAATAATGTAAAGTAAAATTACTTTAGTTCTCTTCTTAACACAGCCCTCCACTTACAACAGCAGAAATTAATTTAACCAATTAACTGAACAGAAGCCTTTCAGACATGCAAATTGGGCAAATGGGTATGACGATGTTTTCTAAACAGACCTACCAAGAAGAAACACTGCTATTTTGGAGGGCTCCCCTTTGTTTTCAAATGCCAGTAGTTGTTAAACTTGCTGCCATACATCCCAATGGCTTCTGACTGCCTTCAAACCCCTCCATCAAGGGCTGCAGCTGAAACCAGGAAACATGACACTTCCAGCCATTAAGAATGAAACCAACTAGCAAGCATCTCTCCTTCCACAGCTATGCTTTGCACTGCAGCTGCCTGCTTGGTCACTTTTTCAGGGAAGGAAGGACACTTGGATCAGATTGAGAAAAAAGCAAAAGAAGGTGGTGGCTGCTGCTTCCATGAAGCTGGGCACAAACTCACATCCAGTTGGCAGCCAGTCACTAGTGGTGTCCCTCAGGGATCAGTGCTGGGCCCAATCCTATTCAATATCTTTACCGATGATCTGGACTGGGGGATTGAGTCCATCATCAGTAAGTTTGCAGATGACACCAAGTTAGGAGCAGGTGTCAATCTTTTAATGGTAGGGAGACCCTGTAAAGGGTCCTGGACAAGTTGGATGGGTAGGCAGAGGCCAATGGGATGAGATTTAACAAGGCTAAATGCAGGGTTCTACACTTTGGCCACAACCCCAAGTAGCACTACAGGCTGGGGGGCAGCAGCTGTAGAGCAGCCAGGCAGAAAGGGACCTGGGGGTGTTGGTAGATAGTAGGCTGAACACGAGCCCAGGTGTGCCCAGTGTGGCCAGTAGGACAAGGGAGGTTATTCTGCCCCTGTACTCAGCACTGCTCAGGCCACACTTTGAGACCTATGTCCAGCTCTGGGCCCCTCAATTCAAGAGAGATGTTGAGGTACTAGAATATGTCCAGAGAGGGGTGACAAAGCTGGTGAGAGGCCTGTAGCACAGCCCTGTGAGGAGAAGCTAAGGGACCTGGGGGTGTTCAGCCTGGGAAAGAGGAGGTTTAGGGGTGACCTCATTGCCATCTACAACTACCTGAAGGGAGGTTGTAGCCAGGTGGGGTTGGTCTCTACTCCCAGGCAACCAGCAACAGAACAAGGGGACACAGTCTCAATTTGTGCCAGTGGAGGTATAGGCTGGAGATTAGGAGGAAGTTCTTCACAGAAAGAGTGATTGGCATTGGAATGGGCTGCCCAGGGAGGTGGAGTCACTGTCCCTGAAGGTGTTCAAGAAAAGACTGGATGGGGCACTTAGTGCCATGGTCTAGTTGATTGGTTAGGGCTGGGTGATAAGTTGGACTGGATGATCTTGGAGGTCTCTTCCAACCTGGTTGATTCTATGATGCCATTGGCTTCCTTGGCCACCTGGGCACACTGACAATTCATATTCAGTTGACTATCAACCAATCTCCCAAGGTCCCTCCCATTAAGTCGCAGCTTTGCAACGCATCCCCAAGTCTTTAAGCCTATCACGGCACTGTTGTGAGCCAAGTGGCAGACTTGGCACTTGGCCTTGTTGAACCTCATACAGTTCACCTTAGTCATGGTCTAACACATCCGAATCCTGCTGTGAGGCTTCCCTAGTCTCTAGCAGACTGACACAGCTACCCAAAGTCATTAATACAAAGGATGGTAAGCCTTGTCTCACAAAAATGCCTCTCTGTTATCCAGGTTGCATTTCAAAACCAAAGCATTTCGTTTTTCAGTGTATTGAGCAAGGAAATGTCTTATTATATAGCTGCCTGTAGGCAATGCTGGAATTCCCCTATTCTTAAGGCAGGTGTTTTGCATAATTGCAAAATATTTTTCAAAGTAATGTAAAACAGGCCCAGGAAGAAGGAGAGCTGAAACATTTTACACAGCCAGGTTTCTACCTCACCAAGCACCTGAGTGAGCAGATTCTGGCAGCCTGCCTGCATAGGCACGTTCAGTTCTGCTCCAGCAGCAACAGAAGATAGTCGGGCTCTTTCTAATTGAACTTGCTTTGCCTTATGCTTCTGTCCTGGGATTGCTGTGAAATGGCTCATGCTGCAATCTTAATGGCCATGCAACCTTAATGACCATGCTGCAACCTTAATGGTCATGATGCTGTTAGGTTGATGGTTGGACTCCATGACCTTAGAGGTCTTTTCCAACCAAAACAAATCTATGATCCTATGAATCTACTCTTCCCAGTCAAGAAACCACCACCAAGAAGCTGCAGATCAAGCTGCAGAAGACAACAATTAGGGTCTCCTGTAGCTGGGCTCAATTGGACTGTCGAGAGAGAGAAATCTCTTAATTGGAGTTTTATTTTTTAACCTCATGGCTCTGGGTGAACATGATTCAAAGCTCACATCAAAACCACTCATCTCAGGGTTGTCAAAAAAAAAAATCAAAAAAAATTCTGATCCACTCTAGAGAACCTCCCCAAATACTTCCACCACCACATACCTGCCCTACTGCCACCTTTCCCCAATAAACAACACATCAGACAGAAGCCCCTCCAAGAGCAGCACCTGTCCATGGCTATAATGGTGCACACAGAAGAATATCACATTTTTAAAGTTTCTCAGAAGAAGCCTGTTTTTGTAACCTTTGGAACTGGGCCAGGCCCAGGATCCTTCCCAGGTTTGCCCCTGGTTTACACTGAGCTTCTGAGAAAAACATTTATTTACTGGGCATTTTCCCCCCATCATTCAACTGGACAAACCTCTCCTAAGGCTTAGCTTACTGAGGTTAAAATAGCATTTCCTCCATCTGAAGTGCAATAAAAATTATTATGGAAAAGGAAGTTTATGGTTGCACCTCTGGATGACATTTTAAACACAGTGGGTGGCTTATTTTTTAAAACATGATTCCAGTTTTGTGAGCTGACCTATTGGACCCACAAAAATCTATTGTTCACCCTCAACAACAACCCCTTCCGAAAAACAAAACCTGAACAAGGCCAAAGCCCCAAACCCTGGGTAAATGGTTGGAGTCCTGACTTTTGTGCCTCTACGTGGCAGTCAGACATTTTTATTGCGAAACGCCGTCTGGAAAAGATGCAAAACAAAATTGCTAAACTGCAAAAAGAAGAAAAGAGTTTGGGGGGGGTGGGGGGAAGGGAAGAAAAAAAAAAAACCAAAAACAAAAGGCCCCCTTCCCTTTGCTTATTGAGTTCAAAGGCATAACATGCAGCACCCTGCAGCAAATGGGAAGCTACACTAATTTTAAAGCCATAAAACGCTATAAAGTGCCCTGCGGGGCAGGACTACACTGAAGCTAGTTGCACCTAAATAAGACATGGTTCATTTACTTCGCAGCTTAGCCTAATGTAATCATCAGTGGATTTCTAGCCTAGAGTTGTAACAGGCAAATAGCCGATACTGCGGAGGCGACACTCCCAGCCATTGAGGGGCTTCAGCTAGATTGCTGTTGATTAGAAAATTTTTCAGTTTTGACAAGCACTTAATGAACATAAATCGTTCCTTGATTGGTTTCCATTTGGGGCCACAGGCACACCTAAGAAAAAACAAAAGTCTCCCAAACTCCTCTTCCCTCCTTTCCAAGAAGGACCTCGGCAACAAATATACCATCAGGTTATGAGCTACAGTGGAATATATTCATCAAATGTTTCTGTTAAATTAGCCATCCTTCCCTCTCTCATATAAATATGGATATAGTATCATTTGGCTTCATAATAGATATATAGTTAATCTTAAGAAAGCAAGGAAATGCTGTTTTCTGAGGAAAACAGGAATGAAACTGCCTTCTGGAAAGCACTGATCACCCTGAAGCATGCTGCCCTGGCAAAAAGAAGGTCATCTTGCATTTGTTGTACTCACACTGGGCATCAAGAATATTTGATTTCAGTCATAAAGAGCACTGGCTATACTAACACCATGACGCCAATCAAAATGTGGGTTGAGTTTTCACTTGTTTGGGGTTTTAGGGACTTTACTGTCCTTTTTTTTTTAAATAAAGGATCACTCATTTCCATAATTCTCAAAGAAAATTCCTCTGCCTGCATGTTGCTTCCCATTCAGACTTGGTAACAAGAACTGTTGTAAAAGACAAATCGGAGTTTTACCATCCTGAGTAATTTATGAAGCATTTACGTCCTGCTGGACAGGAAGCTCTAATTTCACATACCCCTGAGATGAACTGGGCTTTTGCCATTTAAATTGCAACCCACTGCCATACCAAAAAATTTTTCCTGCCTTTTTAGAGAGCAGATATGACACTGAAGTGCACATTTGCTGCTCCTTACCACATGCTGCAAGTTTGCACAGTTCTGCAGTAGCAGTTCTGTGCTTGCTACAATATCCTGTGCTAATGATGTGATAAATCTTGTCATGCCCTCCAAAATGAACGGACTTCAAACAAAAAATGCTTCATGTCTGCCCTGTTTGTACATTTGGTGACCTGTAAGAATCTGTAACAAGTCATGGAAGTGATTTTATAAGAGGTTACTGTGAATAACCAGTCTCCCTCTCCTTCTCCATTGACGTATTTGGAGTATTTCATAAGGTATTTTGCTGACCATGGGTAACTATGATCTGATTTTTTTCACTGAATAGAGTCTGTGAAATGGCTCTTTCAGGAAGATTATTTCTAGTTTTAAAAGTCAAAAAGGCCAGGGAAGGTAGAAAATAATTTGACTTGATAGTTATCCCGAATGATAGGTCTCATTTAAGGACTGCAACCACATTTTAACTTCAAGTTAACAAGTTTTCCCAAAATATTTTTACATTTCTATCCATCTTCATTACATCTTTAAGATAATAAAAAGTTTTCCATGAAGCTATAAAGTGAATGAGTGATCTGTACAGCTATACCACTTTACAAAAGTCTCTTTTTCTTCCAAAACATCATAGATTTTGTTTGGTATCTTTACTAAGAAAAAAAAGAGCAGTGTGATTAAGACCTAATTTTGCACATAAAGGGTGGTTATCCTCTAGTTATCACCAGAAGCAATGTAAATTCCCAGAGAAACATGCTGGATCCAGGTAAGGAAAGCTATGAGAAATTTAAGTCAATACTGTTAGGAGAATGCTGCTCTGAACACAGCTTTGATAGGAAGGTTTCCAAAAAACAGTGCCATGTAAGTAAGGAAAAATGCAGCGCCAACTCATCATCTGTAATAAACAATTACTATACACAGAGTTTGCAACTGTTCCTATAATTTGGGTTTTTTTCTACCATAACTAATGTTCTAGGCACGTTAATGGATGTAATAACTATAATAAAAACTAAAATGCTTTATTTTTAGTCTCTGGGACTTGCTTTGATCACTCCTCTTTCAGGAAAGAGAGCTATATCTTACGTGAACAACAACATACGCACATCCTTTTGTCAGTTTGAATATGTATTACCAAAGTCTGATTTCAGGATTAGCTGTTCACAGGAAAGGCCAGCTAGAAATGCTTTCAGAGGCAGGCAATATTCAGCTTTACATTGTTTTGATGAAAAAAAAACATGGGGGAAAAAACCCAGGCATACACCATGGTATTTTAGATATATATAAGAGCATGAGTATCTATTAAAGCAACACAAACAACACACTTTGGTGCTATTAAACAGCCTGAGGTAATGCAAGCCTGAAAACAAGGCTGAACTGAAAGGATGTCTGTAGGTGGTTACTAGTAACAACATAGGTAAGTGTTGCTCCCTCAGCCAGAGCAACACCTAGCCCCACTGCCAGGCTGCCCCACAGCTAACAGGTCACACACAAAGATGTCATGCACCTCAGCTAGCATGCTTTGCTCTTAGAAATAGGACAGATGCTTTCCATCTTCAAACGGTGCAGGAAAATCCTAAGAGATGATAGTGGTCAAAAACAGGAGGCTCAGGAGAGACCTTATTGTTGTCTACAACTACCTGAAAGGAGTTTGTAGCCAGGTCGGGGTTGGTCTGTTCTCCCAGACAACCAGCAATAGAACAAGGGGACACAGTCTCAAGTTGTGCCAGGGGAGGTATAGGTTGGAGATTAGGAGGAAGTTCTTCACAGAAAGAGTGATTGGCATTGGAATGGGCTGCCCAGGGAGGTGGAGTTGCTGTCCCAGGAGGTGTTCAAGAAAAGACTGGATGAGGCACTTAGTACCATGGTCTAGTTGATTGGTTAGGGCTGGGTGACAGATTGGACTGGATGATCTTGGAGGTCTCTTCCAACCTGGTTGATTCTATGATTCTATGAAATGTATTCACTGGAGCTCCAAAAGAAACGTTGCATGTTATGGGACTTGAGAATAGTGCATGGATCTACCACACTTCCATAGACAACATTTTCAATAGCCTCCTATTTAGTATCACAGAATCACAGAACTGTTAAGGTTGAAAGAGACTTCTGAGATCAAGTCCAAGTGCTCACCACTACTGCTAAGCCATTACCACTAAAACATGTCCCTAAGCACCACCTACACTTATCTTTTAAATACCTCCAGGGATGGCAAATCCACCACTTCCCAGGGTAGCCTATTCTAATGCTTGACAGTCCTTTCTGTGAAGAATTTTTCCCTAATATCCAAATATCCTCACCAATATCTCACCAAGTTTGCTTTCCCTGGAGGAAACAGGCAAGCAAAGAAATCCCAACTGAAAGCCCACTCCCCCCATCCAAAGTTTCAAAGAATTTCACAGCACCATGAATTAGGTCTGTTTTGCATCATCTTTGTGTCTGTGTAATATATTATCAAAGCTCTTGCACAGAGTTTAGCCTAGTGTTGGATAAGACTCCTTACCAGGTTGATATTTTGAATTAAAAAAAAACAAAAAAAAACCCCAACAAAACCCAACAACCCAACCAAAAAAATACATTCACTTTATCTGAGGACAGAACAACATTACTAATGCTCCCCTGGAGCTAGCTCATGCAGGCTACTCAACCAGACAGTATTATTTTTAAGGAAGAGTTTTCCAACTGTGGCTACTGTCAGATGAATTGTGCAGAACAGCTGAATCCACAGACTTCTCAAGGAAGTAAAAACAGCTCCCATCCCCAATCACTACTACATGCTACACACCTCAACACAGGCTATCAAATCAGATCAATGATAATGGGAGCAAGATTAAAGAGCAGCATTATTGCAATACAGACCTCAGCAAGCAAACATCATCCTTGCTGTGTAGCAATGTGGGATTTACATGCCATCTGTTTTCTAGATGGGCATTGAACCTTTTTCCTTATGTGCTCCTCCACCATAGGGCACCACAGCACTGTGCTTTTATTTCAAATCAAATCTAGAGAAGTGTTAAAGGGGAAAAAAGTACCCTTCTCAAAAAAGGACTGTTTTCAACTTTTTTTTCTTTTTTTCTTTTCAGAAATAAGGGGCAGTGATGATGATGATGATACAAGAGGAGAAAATGGACATCCACAGCCCAAGTTTTGTCATCTACTGACCTGTGGCATGATGATAATCCACTGGCAGGCAGACAGCAGTGAAATATCACCATCTATTCACTGGGATAAGGCTTAGATAAAGAAGCAACATGCAATGTAGCCCAGCAGGTATCCTGGTGAATACATTTTTGGGAGCCCTTGCACATGGCATTCTGCCATTAAAAGCCAAGAGATGCCTAGACAAATCCCGCAGGGGCCCTTTGGCGAGGCTGACACTGAATTTGTCGGCCAGAATTTGAGTCATCCACTCAACGGCTATACTCCAGAAACGCAAGATGAATAGGTAGCTATGGTGAACTTTGAAGCCTGCAGGTCAAAGTTCTCTCTCATTATCCCCACCATTTTCTATTGGCATAGCTCTGCAGCATCCCAAGGGACAGGAAGGTTTAAGGCTCTTGAAAAAAAACTGACATGACCAAGTCAGAAAACAGTAGGGTGCTTACGTACATATATCTTCTTTCCCCGTTTTTCTCTCCCCCCACTTTCTTGAAAAGAAAAATAAGAATTTAGCTATTGTGTCAAACATCAACCTGGTGGCATTAGTAGTTACTCATTTAGCTGGCACAATACAGCAGTCATTTCAACGTGCCATCCTGCCAAACAGGCCTGACCCTTCCAGGGGCACCCTCTCCATTAAAACAAAAAAAAAAAAAAAGTACTAAATTGATTTTTCACTCCCCACCTCAAAACCTTTCATTTTGTAGCCAATTCCTTCTAGGAGGATGACAACAGTACTGATTTCTGCAACAGAACACATTATCTATATTAAAAACACTTGTCTTCATGTCTGGGTTGCCACTGAACACCCCTGATCCACTTCTGGCCAATTCTCAAGCAATATTTAATGTAGTGCTCACTACCAGCCATTAAGTATTACAATAGGTTCTTCCAATGCAGGTGTTATGTTCTGACTCAAATCACAGCCTGGAAATAACCAAATTATCTTCTAAATTTACTACTTCTACCACCACTAGAGTCCAGCCCAACTTTTCACTTCACAGAACTGCAAAATTTTGTATAACCAAATTGACCTGCAAACCTGAGATAACCCAAATCTAACCAACAGGTCAGAATACAGCCAGACCTTCATATGCGTTCAGGACACTGACTTTAGGTGGTTACCAGAAGTTCTGTCCTTCCGTACTATTTAAAAGGGAAGGTTGGTAGGAATTAGGTCCTTATTTTTCAGAACAATGTAAAAGATTATCCCAAACAGCAATGCAAGCACAGTATTAAAAAGTCATCCTTTTTTTTTTTTTTCCAGCTTGCTCTGAAAAAAGCAAGCACTTAAAAGACAACCTGAAAACTAGCAAGACCAAACCAGAAACACAGTACCAGAGCCCTGTTTGGGGAAAAGCCACTGCCTTGGCAATACCCAAGAGAAAATTCTGACTTCCCTGTCTTGCCTACAAAGTTTTGTGCAAACTGTGTTGGGACTGCAATTCACTTCAAGTGCCTGGTCCTGCACATGCTCCTTGTGGTTTTGCACAGGGCACAGAAGATACTACTCATACGCTACTGCCTGATGGATGATGAACACCCTATAAAGTGTATCAACAACGGTTAATTGACAATAAACAGTCCATTGACAGTGCAGAAACATGGTGCAGTGCCTCTTTGATGGTTAAAGACAGCAGAAATAAAAGCACTAGATCAGCAACATTTATAATGCAGAGATTTTGACACAAATGAGCACAACCCTAGATACACCTTGAGAGTGTATTCAGTAAAGGTGTCTTAAGAAGGCCCTGAACAAGGACATTTTCCCCACAACCTTCTTGTGGGCTAGAAGCATGGTCCCTCACACTACCTATCCACATTTAGGCAGTGGAAAAGCAGTATGTTCCACTCAAGGAAGTCTGAGTTAACACAAAACTGGAGCCACACACCTTTCTCTTATGGTAGAGGGACATGGTGGGGGAGAGAAGGAAACAATTACAAGCAAGTAATTACTACTTCTTTAAATGGATTCTCTCTAATCTCCAATGAATATACCTCTAATCTCAAAGTAATTACCTCTAATCTCAATGGATTCTCACTCTGGGGAAGACCAAAAAGCTTCAGGGAAACCTTCAGAGAAGAAGTACTCTATTGTCTGCAAGAGGCAATGAAAAACTAACGTGTGCAGCAGCTGTCAGAAACAATAGAGTACTTCCACAAAGGCAGGAAGGGGCTTGGGTACAGACAACAGCAGCTTGCTGTCACCTTCCTTGAATGACCCAAAGTTGGCCAACACAATCTAAGGGACACTCATGCCATAGTTCCATAGAGGTTGCCTCAAAGGTGTCAGCAACACCAACATACAATTCAGGTACTTGGAACTACTTTACAGTAAAATTCCTCAAATGTAAAGGCACAAAAAGCCACCAAAAAAGACAGACAGACCTGTACAGTTTCACAAAAAGGAACACTGAAAAACTTTGCTCCAACGCACAAGGGTTGAGGCACGAAATTTCCAATGGAAGGAAGAAATGCCTTGAAGCAAGTTGTCAGCTAACTTTTACAGCAATTTGTAAGAGGCAGGGGCATAACATCAGAAAAACACCAGAAAAAGTGCTAATATTTAGACTGGCAACAGCAAGTTGGTGCAAGCTCAGCATCAGTGTGGTCATGCTCCTCAGACATAAAATCATAAAATGGTAAGGCTGGAAGGGACCTCAAGGATCATCTAGTTCCAACTCCCTGCCATAGGCAGGGACACCTCCCACTAGTACAGCTCACTCAAGGCCTCATCCAACCTGGCCTTGAATACCTCCAGGGAGGGAGCAGCCACAACCTCCCTGGGCAACCTGTTCCTGTGCCTCACCACCCTCACTGGAAAGAACTTCCTCCTGACATCTAGTCTAAATCTCCCCTCTGCCAGTTTAAACCCATTGCCCCTTGTCCTGTCATTGCAAGACCTTCTAAATAGTCCCTCCCCAGCCTTCCTGTAGGCCCCCTTCAGATACTGGAAGGCTACTATAAGGTGTCCTTGAAGCCTTCTCTTCTCCAGGCTGAAGACATCACCCATCTAAAGTAGAAGTTTCCTGCCAGTTCCATGTGTGGGTCTATAAGTCCCAGAGCATATCTACAGAAAAGCCTCTGATCAAAAATTTCATTTTCACTCCTTCATGAATATTTCCCCAAGAGCACAAACTGACACCAATTGGTTTAGAAAAAGTAGCCCCTAAAAACTTTTTAACTGGCCACTTTCATTTTTTTTGTATATAGTATTATGATAAGAGACAAGACTAAGTATGGTTCTTAAGAACTGGGTGGGGCTCACACCACATTTTTTGTGTTTTAGTGTTACTTGTAGTAGAAAGAAAGTACAGAAGCTGGGAATCCCCTGAGAGTTTCCAAGATCTGGAGTCTCTACAGTGGTTCTCTCTTTTGAACTGTTCTGGCATGGAACAAGTTCTGACAAATGTCACCTTTTCTCCTGGTGGCATGGTTGGGGGAGATGGGGTGGGTTGGTTCTGAGGTGGATCACCATGTTCCTTCCACCCACCCACAAGCATACTCAGGGACTGGGCTACACTCACTGAGAGGGAAGAAGAGACAATTAACAGTCACTGTAACATGGCAAAGGTTTTAAAGGCTATGCCATTTTCAGGAGACTGTTCAGAATTCCTTCTGATTAAGTCGTAACCTCTGCACATTGATGAATACCAGAAACCCATCTCACTCTACTACATCTATCTACTCTTTACTACATTACTACTACTTTTGATTATTAAATGCTTCTGTTTTTCAATTCTGACATTGAGAATAACTCCATAAAAATTAAGGTTTAAACTGTTTCAGCTGTGTCCCAGTAACCCCAGTTTGAAGGGATTCACATGATCTTGACTGTACTCAGACTTGCACCAGGTATTATTTCACATTATAGAATCACAGAACAGTAAGGTTGGAAGGGACCTCAAGGATCATCTAGTTCCAACCCCCTGACATAGGCAGGGATACCTCCCACTCACTCGAGGCCATCTCCAACCTGGCCTTGAACACCTCCAGGGAGGGA
>VWZE01018368.1:5108-17484 GCA_013396675.1 Eubucco bourcierii
TCTCCCCTCTGACACTTCAAACCCATTCCCCTTGTCCTCCCATTCCAAGCCCTTGTCAATAGTCCCTTCCCAGCCTTCCTGGAGCCCCCTTCAGATCCTGCAAGGCCACTCCAAGCTCTCCTGGCAGCCTTCTCCTCTCCAGGCTGCACAGCCCCAACTCTCTCAGCCTGTCCTCACAGCAGAGCTGCTGCAGCCCTCTCAGCATCTTGGTGGCCTCCTCTGCACTGGTTCCAACACTTCCATGGCCTTCCTGTGCTGGGGGCTCCAGAACTGCACCCAGGACTGCAGGTGGGGTCTGAGGAGAGCAGAGCCAAGGGGCACAATCCCCTCCCTTGCCCTGCTGCCCACACTGCTCTTGCTGCAGCCCAGCACACAGTTGGCTGTCTGGGCTGCATGTGCACACTGCAGGCTCATGCTGAGCTTTTCATCACCCCAGACTCCAATGTCTCACTTCTGGACAGAGACATTGTTTAGTCTCTGTCCTCTGGCCCGAGACACAGAGAAGAGCTTCCAGTTGTGGTGAATCCTGGCCAGGGAACCATGACTACAGTGTCATGGTTACCACTTTGGTTTGTCTTTTAGGGAAGGAAATTTTGCTGATAAGGCAGAAAAGGACAACCTCCATTTCCAAGTCTCCCCTCTCCTAAAGCTCATTGGTCTTTCCTTCCAAGGCTTTGGCATCAGAGCTCTTGCATAAATCCTCATCTTGCCACTCGGCGAATTAAGCTCCTTGCACGTGAACCGGGGAACACTTTGCAAGCAGAGACACTGCAAACCATCCCCTAAGAAGCAATGACAGTGACAAGAGAACAGAAAATGAAGGCTTTGAACCTGGTATGCTGATAACTGGGCAGAAGTGGAAGTACTGAGAAAACAGCTCTGCATTCAGGGTGGCACTCATCAGGATGATGCGCAGGTCTGGCCTCTGGGACATGATATCCTTCAAAACCAGCAGCAGGAAGTCACTGAGAGAACAAGCAAAAAGACATCTGAATTCCTTCAGCAGTGGCTTTCAAAGCCTCTTCCCCCCCACATCCCGTTCTGCTTACCCCCCTGGGGTTTGCAGGAGCACAGCAATGCCATCAGAGAAGCTTCTCAGGGTGGTTGGAGGCTAAGGACACAGTGAAGGAAGAGAACTCTGCTAACCTGTGCTTGGCTGCCTCAGAAACTGATCACATCAGTGGCAACACAAGAGCAGAGCAGAGAATCACAGAGTGGGCTGGAAGGGACCTCCAAAGCTCATCCAGTCCAACTTCCCTGCACTCAGCAGGGACATCCCACACTAGAGCAGGCTGCCCACAGCCCTCTCCAGCCTCACCTTCAATATTCATCTCCAGGCACGGAACCTCAACCTCCTCCCTGGCTAACCTGCTGCAGGGTTCCAGCAGCCTCCTGCTGCACAACTTGTTCCTCACAGTCAATCTCAAGCTGCTCTGCTCTAGTTTGCAGCCACTGTTCTCATCCTGTCCCTGAAGGCCTTTGCCAACAGTCCCTCTGCAGCCTTCTTGTAGCCCCTGCAGGTCCTGGCAGGCTGCTATTAGATCTCCCCGGGTACCAAATTAAGTCAAAGTAAAGGATGAGGCCTCTTTGGTTTTCTTCCTCACTTGAGTTATTCAAACTTACCCACTCTTCCCTGCTCACTCTGTTTTGTCCTACACATTTACAGCTTTTGTAACAGACTTGAAGTGATTTTAGGTGACAAGGAAGAAGAATCCTTGAGAGCTACAAACTCCTTTTATAAGGTTGAAGTAGAATCTGAGCTGCAGAATAGCAGGTGCCAGCCAAGCTAAAGTCTCCTGGAAACCCACTCCACTGCAGTGTTTCATAAGGGAAACATCAAAGAAAAGGTTCCCTGTCACTTAAGCTTACTGACAGACATTATCCCTTGTCTGGCATCAGCAGGTAAGTGAGATAAAACTGCAGGAGACTGGAGCAGGATAGGATGAGACCATTTAGAACTAGTCAAATTTACAGCCTGGAAGAAAACCTGATCCCTTGTGCTCTGCTGCAACCCGGAGCAGGAGAAAGAACCCTGAAAAAGGGTACTTGGTAAAAGCTGGAAGAAAACCTGATCCCTTGTGCTCTGCTGCAACCTGGAGCAGGAGGAAGAACCCTGAAAAAGGGTACTTGGTAAAAGCTGGAAGAAAATCTGATCCCTTGTGCTCTGCTGCAACCTGGAGCAGGAGGAAGAACCCTGAAAAAGGGTACTTGGTAAAAGCTCAAACAGGGGAAGACTAAGAATCAGGCAACTGTGGTTAAAAGAAGAAAGACAACCCTCCAGCCCCACGTAAAACCTCTCCTCCACACCCCTGCTGTGTGATGGTATGCTGGTGTCCTTGTCAATAGTCCCTCCCCAGCCCTCCTGTAAGGCCCCTTTCAGATACTGGAAGGCCACTCTAAAGCCTTCTCTTCTCCAGGCTACAGAGCTCCAACTCTTGTAGCCTGTTCTCACAGCAAAGCTCCTCCAGCCCCCTGAGTATCTTTGTGGCCTCCTCTGGACTGGACTGGTTCCAACAGTTCCATGTCTTGCTTGTGCTGGGGGTTCCAGAACTGGACTTGCCCCTTAATCACCTCACTACTTCAGACTCTTTTCGTTGTGCTTAGGGGTTAGGAGATTATTTACCTTTCTTCTGTTCTCTCATGAACTTCGTCGACAATAATGTGTGTGATGCCCTGCAGGGTCAGGTCTGCCTCCAGCCTCCTCAGCAGCACACCAGTAGTGCAGTACAAGAGCCTGGTAGCTGAGGACTTAACAGAGAGACAAAGCCTTCAGCTGGCTTGGAGCAGAAGTTTCTTTGCTGATGACAACTTGAGAACATCTGCTTCTTACCAAGGGGCACTGGCAGCTACGTGGGGTAAACAAAACGTCTGAGCTGCTCCTCTGGGGAAGTTCACCAACTCACAGGATGGGCTGGGTTGAAAGAGACCTTCAAGATCATCCAGTTCCAACCCCCCTGCCACGAGCAAGGACACCTCTCACCAGCCCAGCTTGCTCAAGGCCTCATTCAGCCTGGCCTCAAACACCTGCAGGCGGGGGCAGCCGCAACCTCCCTGGGCAAACTGTGCCAGTGTCTCCCTATCCTCACTCTCAAGAACTTCTTCCTCATCTCCAGCCTCAATCTGCTCTCCTCAAGCTTCAATCCATTCTCTTTCACCCTGTTGCTCCAAGCCCTCTGCCAAAAGTCCCTCCCCAGCTCTCCTATAGTCCCCTTAGGTACTGGAAGGTTGCTCAAAGGTCTCCCTGCAGCCTTCCTTTCTCCAAGCTGAACAGACCAAATCTCCCAGTCTGTCCCCATGGCAGAGGTTCTCCAGCCCTCAGAGAATCTTTCTGGCCTCCTCTGAACCCTCTCCAGCAGTTCAGTGCCCTTTTATTTTGCAGGTGATGTCTGAGCAGAGTAGAGCAGAGGGGCAGAATCCCCTCCCTGTGCTGCTGCTCTCCCTGCTCTGCCTGCAGCCAGCACACAGCTGCCTCTGGGCTGCCAGTGACCAGTGAGTGGCTGCTGGGCACTTTGGCACCAACTGACACACCCAAGGCCTTCTCCTGCAGGCTGCTCTCCAGCCACTGCTCACCCAGCCTGCATTTGTGCTTGGCATTGCCTTGACCCAGGTGCAGGAGTTTGCACTTGGCCTGGTTGATCAGCATGGTTTTGGTTTGGGTCTCCCTTTGTAGACCGTCCAAGTTTCTTTCTGAGAAACCTGAGTTGTCCCTAGAAAGATGAATCCCTATGAAGTGTTTTCCTTTTCTTCCATAACATATTTCTTGGAAAAAGATGTAAGCTGGGAAAAAAAGTCACTATCCAAGGCAGCAGTTTGAATCCAACTCCCTCCTCCCTGCTGACTGAAGCTGGTGCCCCTCTGCCTCCACTTGGGAAAAAAATGGAAATGGAGACAAGTGGGAATGAGGTCAGTAACCTTTCTTAGATTCACAGAATGGGTTGGGTTGGAAGACACCTGAAAGCTCATCCAGTTCCAACCCTCTGCCATGGGCAGGGACAGCTCCCACCAGCCCAGGGTACTCAAGGGCTCATCCAGCCTGGCCTTGAGCACCTCCAGGGAGGTTGTGGATGACAGAATCACAGAATGGGATCAAAGATCTTTCACCCTTTTGCTCCAAGCCCTCTGCCAAAAGTCCCTCCCCAGCTCTCTTATAGTCCCCTGAGGTACTGGAAGGTTGCTCAAAGGTCTCCCTGCACAGCTCTCTTATAGTCCCTGAGGAACTGAAAGGTTGCTCAAAGGTCTCCCTGCACAGATCTCTTATAGTCCCCCGAGGTACTGGAAGGTTGCTCAAAGGTCTCCCTGCACAGCTCTCTTATAGTCCCTGAGGAACTGAAAGGTTGCTCAAAGGTCTCCCTGCACAGATCTCTTATAGTCCCCCGAGGTACTGGAAGGTTGCTCAAAGGTCTCCCTGCACAGCTCTCTTATAGTCCCTGAGGAACTGAAAGGTTGCTCAAAGGTCTCCCTGCACAGATCTCTTATAGTCCCCCGAGGTACTGGAAGGTTGCTCAAAGGTCTCCCTGCAGCCTTCTCTTCTCCAAGCTGAACAGACCAAATCTCCCAGCCTGATCAAAGATCTTTGATCACATTCTGTGATTCAGTCACCCATAACCTCCCTGGGTAACCTGTGCCAGTGTCTCCCCCACCCTCACTCTCAAGAATTTCTTCCTACTCTCCAGCTTAAGTCCACGCTCCTGAAGCCTTCTCTGGGACAGAACTCTAACTCATCCTATCAGTCCCTTCACTTGTCTCCACAAGCCACAGCTCTGCCCTCTCACTCCATGCTGTGGCTGTGCAACCTGAGCTGGAACAAACTACTCAAACCATTTCCTAACAGAACATGACCCCCCAGAGGAGACAGACTTGCTTACCTCACACAAGGCAGGCACCAGGCAGAGATTCTGCCTGCTAGAGAAGCAGGGAGCAGATCTGAGCAGGGCAAAGTGAAAGCCAAGCAGCAAAGCAGCCCTACCTTGACACTTTCCAGGCGGATCTGATAGCCAACAGTGAGCCCAACCCTTTCTGTCCTTTCCTTGGCCACACGTTCAGCCACGGAGATGGCAGAGATCCTGCGAGGCTGAGTACAGATGATGTTTGCAACTCTGCTGGGAGAGCCTTGCAAGGAAGCATCCAAGATAAACTGAGGAATCTGAGTGGTTTTCCCACAGCTGCATGTGACAAAAGCAGGCATTAGTTAAACCACAAACCTGAGGCCCTCTACCTATGACATTCGCTTTATTTCGTTACCAACCTCCTAGGAGTGAGGTTTGGAGAGAACTGTCAGGGCTGGAAGGGGCCTCAAGGAGCAGCCAGTTCCAATCCTCCTGCCATGGGCAGGGACACCTCACACCAGATTAGGTTGCCCAGAGCCACATCCAGCCTGGCCCTAAACACCTCCAGGAGTGAGGCTTCCACCACCTCCCTGGGCAACCTGTGCCAGTCTCTCACCACCCTCATGCTCAAGAATTTCTTCCTAACATCTAATCTGAATCTGCCCTCCTCTAGTGCCCCCAGTCCTGTCACTACCTGACACCCTAAAAAGTCCCTCCCCAGCTTTCATGTAGCCCCTTTCAGATCCTCAAAGGCCACAATAAGGTCTCCTTGTAGCCTTCTCTTCTCCAAACTGAGCAGCCCCAACTCTCTCAGTCTGCCTGCACAGGAGAGGTGCTTTTGCAATCTAGAAGTCAGTGTTTCTGCAGAAACCACCCTTCCTCTTGCTTTTCTCAGTAGTTTCTGGGTACCTTATTCACCTGCTTGCTGGCACTTAGGGCACCTGTACACATCCTGCACCTGGTGGCCTCCTGTGAGCCAGTATTATGCTGAGAAGCAGCCCCACAACCCTGCAGCAGAAGCTCTTCCTCTTCCTGGGTTCTCCTCCTTTCTCTATAGTCCTATCTGATAGTAGATCTAGGTTCTGGAAACCTAGAAGTAATACCTCAAGGCATATCCAAAACTCAGCATATAAAACCTTGAGTTCTTTTTCCACCTTTGATATTTGAGAGCTGCTTTTAAGCAGAGGAGATAGCACCAGAGTGCTGGCCCATCTGGCACTGGGACCATTGATGTTGGAATCATATTCACTGATCCATAGAACAGGTTCACTTGGAAGGTACCTTGAAGATCATTCAGTTCCAATCCCCTGCCACCAACCTCCAACCAGCCCAGGTTGCTCAAGACCTCATCCAGCCTGGCCTTGAACACCTCCAGGGAAGGAGCGGCCATGACCTCCCTGGGCAACCTGTGCCAGTGTCTCACCACCCTCACTCTCAAGAATTCCTTCCTCATCTCCAGCCTAAATCTGCCCTCCTCAAGCTTTGATCCCTTCCCTCTAGTCCCATCACTACAAGCCTCTGTCAAAAGTCCCTCCCCAGCTCTCCAGTAGCCCCCCTTCAGGTACTGGAAGGTTGCTTCCCCAGAGCCTTCTCCTCTCCAGGTTCAGCAGCCCCAACTCTCTCAGCCTATTACCACAGGAGAGGTTCTCCAGCCCTGAGATCATCTTTGTGGTCTCCTCTGCACCCTCTCCAGCAGCTCCATCTCTCTCTCTTGCTGGAGGCAGTGCTGCAGGTGAGGTCTCAGATGAGCAGAGGGGCAGAATTCCCTCCCTGTGCTGCTGCTCTCCCTGCTCTGCCTGCAGCCAGCACACAGCTGCCTCTGGGCTGCCAGTGACCAGTGCTGGCTCCTGGGCACTTGGGCACCAACTGACACCCCCAAGGCCTTCTCCTTGTGTTCTTCTGAGTGAGTTTGAGAGGAAGGCAAGTAAAGCTGCCTGGCAGTGTGCCTTGTCACATGTCTTCACCCAGAGCTGCTGGTCAGGGTGGACTGTGATGCAGAGCTTTGCAGGACATGGACAGCTACACAGAATCACAGAATTAACCAGGTTGGAAAACACCTTCAAGATCACTGAGCCCAACCTATGATCTTCTAATTAACTAACCCATGGCATTAAGTGCCCATCCAGCCTCCTCTTAAACAGTTCAAGGGATGGTGACTCCACCACCTCCCTGGGCAGCCCATTCCAATGCCAATCTCTTTCCAACAAGAACTTCCTCCTAACATCCAGCCCAGACCTGCCCAGCTTGAGGCTGTGTCTGGTTGCCTGGGAGAAGAGACCAATCCTACCTGACTACAACCTCCCTTCAGGCAGTTGTAGAGAGCAATGAGGTCTGCCCTGAGCCTCCTCTTCTGCAGGCTGCACACCCCCAGCTCCCTCAGCCTCTCCTCACAGGGCTGTGCTCCAGGCCCCTCACCAGCCTTGCTGCCCTTCTCTGGACACCTTCCAGCACCTCAACATCTCTCTTGAATTGAGGGGCCCAGAACTGGACACAGCACTCAAGGTGTGGCCTGACCAGTGCTGAGTGCAGGGGCAGAAGGACTCCTCTGCTCCTGCTGGCCACACTGTTCCTGACCCAGGCCAGGATGCCATCGGCCTTCTTGGCCACCTGGGCACACTGCTGCCTCATGTTCAGCTGCTGCCATTAAAGTACCCCCAGGTCCCTCTCTGCCTGGCTGCTCTCCAGCCACTCTGTCCCCAGTTTGTAGCACTGCATGAGGTTGTTGTGGCCAAAGTGCAGAACCTGGCACTTGGCCTTGTTCAAACTCTTGCCATTGGATTGTGCCCCTCTGTCCAGGTCCCTCTGCAGAGCCCTCCTGCCCTGCAGCAGATGGACACTTGCTCCCAGCTTCCTGTCATCTGCAAACTTGCTCCACATCCCTCTCTGCACACTCTGCCAGCTGAAGCCTGCCCCTGCAGCCTCACTCTCACCCTGTCATGCCGCTCACAACCAGAACTTGGTGGCTCTCGAGAAGTTCCAGGATCCTGTCTCTCTCTTGCCACGCAGGGAGCTTCTGTCTTTCATGCAACATGGACTGGAAGTGCCTGGAAGACTGACACACAAAACCAGACAGCAAGCCAGTGAGGACAGCACTGGAGTGGAACAGAACTACCTGAAAAGTAGCAGAGTGCTTCTGCCTCTGAAGTGAGCGTGGGCAGAGCTGCCCTGCCCCGTGCCCGTACCTTCCTGAGGCGGAACTGGGCGCAGATCTTGGCATTCTCCTCACACACAGACCTGGCCTGCAGGTCATACCTCTTGGACAGCTTCCTCTGCAGGTTCACATAGCTCTCACTCCCCACAACGACTTGTACAGGCTCCTCCTCCTCCGCTTCCTCTACAGGCCGTGACACGGTTGAGGCTTGAGACAGAGAAGGTACAGTTAGGTCTTGCGGTTCCTAAAGAATGGGACCAGATTAGCACTGCACAGAAGAGATGCATGTCCCAAAAGCACTCAGCAAAGAGCCTTCCTAGGCTGGAGCTGAGGCTCTGCAGGATTGCCTTTGACTTAGTGCACTTAGTTCAAGACCAGCACACCTCCCCTCACCCATCAAGGTGAGGAAGGGACTTCCTGAGGCACAGAAAGATTATGGATCTGGCTCATGACTTCAACATCCAGAACTGGGCTCTCTGTCTCCTCTCTTAATTTTCTAAATCTTTTGATCTGTTTTTTTTCAGCCCAGCAACCCCCAAGGGACATTTGGTTTACCTTCAGAGGCTGGCTGTGAAGTGGCCATGCCCTCTGCCTGCAGCTGCACTGCAGGTGTTGCCAGCAGGGCCACAGGAGGGACACTGTACTTGTGGTGAGTGTTTCTGAGGAGCTCCCTGATTTCAAATCCATCTTCCAAACAAGTCACTAAAGTGTACACCACTGGTTCCCCAGCCTCTGCAGCTGCCAAGGCCTTTCCAAAGAGGAATTCAGCAATGTGCAAATGACAAGCAAGAGGTAAATTCTCTTCAGTGGAGTAGAATGCCACCAGAGGTGCCTGGAGAGGGTATTTGTTCTCTTCAGGAAACCTTACTTCAAGTTCATGTACAGGACCATCACTGTTAGCTCTCAGATGAGCATCATCAACAGAGCTCCTGCTGGGGTTTAGTGGGTGTTTAGGAGGGAATTCGTGAGCAAATCTGCATTTGGATCCAAACCTGCAGCCTCCTTGCAGATAAAATTTGCATATTTCCTTTGCAGCCTGCTTAGGTGTGCCCTTGGCAGGAGCAGCCTTTTGGTTGGGTGGGTGGAGCCTGTTTGCAAGGTAGTCCAGCTCCAGCTGAAAGGTCCAAACTCGGTTTTGAATCCTTTCTACGAATTTTCCTCCGTAGATGGAGCGGAGAGCAAAAGCCTCTTCTTGCCTCTGCTCCAGGCACTCC
Organism: Eubucco bourcierii; assembly: GCA_013396675.1. Lineage (NCBI taxonomy): Eukaryota > Metazoa > Chordata > Aves > Piciformes > Ramphastidae > Eubucco > Eubucco bourcierii. The sequence continues at coordinate 14,300 of VWZE01018368.1, forward strand.
TCTCGACTGGCTTCAGCAGCTGCTGCAGAAACCTGCATCTTCTCTCCATATCTTTCAGTAAAGCACTGCAGCAGCAAATACTCCAAGGATGCCCCAATGTTCCCGTTGCAAGATCTCAGCACTGTCCTACAGCGCTGACTGTCAAACCCATACCTGCAACAGAATCATAGAATGGGAAGGTTGGAAGGGACCTCAAGGATCAGCCAGTTCCAACCCCCTGCCATAGGCAGGGACACCTCCCACTAGCACAGGGCACTCAAGGCCTCATCCAGTCTGGTCCTGAACACCTGCAGGGAGGTTGCGGAGCACAGAAGCACCAAATGTGATCTTTGATCACATTTGGTGCTTCTGTGCTCTGCAACCTCCCTGGGTAACCTGTGCCAGTGTCTCACCACCCTCAACCTGTGCCAGTGTCTCACCACTCTCACTGCAAACAACTTCCTACTAACATCCACTTTCAGTCTCCCCTCTGACACTTCAAACCCATTCCCCTTGTCCTGCCATTCTCAGACCTTGTCAATAGTCCCTCCCCAGCCTTCCTGGAGCCCCCTTCAGATCCTGGAAGGCTACTCTAAGGTCTCCTGGCAGCCTTCTCTTCTCCAGGCTGCAGAGCCCCAACTCTCTCAGCCTGTCCTCACAGCAGATCTGCTGCAGCCCTCTCAGCATCTTGGTGGCCTCCTCTGCACTGGTTCCAACACAGGCAACACAGCAGCAAGTGGGTGACAGAGACTGAAGGGAGTAAAGTAACCACAGAGCTGCCTGCTGAGGCTCACAGGAAGCTAGGACAGAATCATAGCATGGTTTGGGTTGGAAGGCATCTCCAAAGCTCATTCAATCCAACCCCCCTGCACTCAGCAGGGACATCCTCCACCAGAGCAGGGCCTTGTCCAGCCTAGCCTTGAATATCTGCAGGCATGGGCCCCAAGCACCTCCCTGGTAGGCCTCAGCAAGTTCCTCTCTGCCCAGCTCAGGAAGTATTGCTGTAGTATATGTGTTTCTTCAAGGTAGGTAATGTTACAGGAAGGCTGGGGAGGGGCTATAGACAAGGTCTTATAATGCCAGGACAAGGGGAATAGGTTTGAAGTGGCAGAGGGGAGATTGAAAGTGGATGTTAGGAGGAAGTTCTTTACAGTAAGGGTGATGAGACACTGGCACAGTGTGCTGGTTTGAGGCTAATTGGAATATTTTAATGGACAAAATTACACTATAGGCTGTGAAAGGAAAACATCATGATGTCTACTTCACTCATACGCTTGCTGGAGAATTGTTTGGGAACANATATGTGTTTCTTCCAGGTAGGTAATGCTTCATGGAAGTGTTCTTCATCCATTTGGCTCATATGTGAGCATTTATTAACTATGTTGGCTTTGTTTGGGCCTGTTTTATATGTGAGAGGACTCCGCTTTACTGAAGAGTTTCATTTATACAGTTCAGCTGGGAGAGCTGATCCTCTAATGATGATGTGCTGAGTTCTCAGGTGTGAGAGAGTCACCTTCTGAACCAATTTAGAATCACAGAGTGCTCTGGGCTGGAAGGCACCTCCAAAGCTCATCCAGTCCAACTCCTGCCCTCAGCAGGGACATCCTCCACCAGAGCAGGCTGCCCACAGCCCTGTCCAGCCTCACCTTCAGTATCTCCAGCCATGGGCCCCAACCACCTCCCTGGGCAACCTGCTGCAGGGTTCCAGCAGCCTCCTGCTGCACAACTTGTTCCTCACAGCCAATCTCAAGCTGCTCTGCTCTAGTTTGCAGCCATTGCCCTCGGCCTGGCCCTGCAGCCCTTTGCCAACAGTACCTCTGCAGCCTGCTTGGAGCCCCTGCAGGTCCTGGCAGGCTGCTCTGAGCTCTACCTGGAGCCTTCTCTTCTCCAGGCTGCACACCCCCAGCTCCCTCCTGTATGACAGGAGACACTATTACTATTATTGGAGACAAAAACCCACATCAAAACTTTCACACTATTAAAAATGGCAGTGATAAAGAGTAATTTGTTGACTAGAACTGCAAATCTGTTGTCTGTAAGGTGACAAATTTGGAAACAGGTTCTGCACTGGGAGGCTGCTGGAATCCTGCAGCAGGTTGCCCAGGGAGGGGGTTGGGGCCCATGGCTGGAGATGTTGAAGGTGAGGCTGGAGAAGGCTGTGGGCAGCCTGCTCTGGTGGAGGATGTCCCTGCTGAGGGCAGGGAGTTGGACTGGATGAGCTTTGGAGGTGCCTTCCAGCCCAGAGCACTCTGTGATTCTAAATTGGTTCAGAAGGTGACTCTCTCACACCTGAGAACTCAGCACATCATCATTAGAGGATCAGCTCTCCCAGCTGAACTGTATAAATGAAACTCTTCAGTAAAGCGGAGTCCTCTCACATATAAAACAGGCCCAAACAAAGCCAACATAGTTAATAAATGCTCACATATGAGCCAAATGGATGAAGAACACTTCCATGAAGCATTACCTACCTGGAAGAAACACATATACTACAGCAATGCTCCCTGAGCTTTCCCTGTTTCACTGTTTGGCAGAAAGAACTGAAAACTTGACTGCAAAAAAATACCATGCAAAGAAAAAAACAACCAACACCAAACAAAGAAACAAAACAAACAAACAAACAAACAACCCAAACAACTGGAGTGATTTCTTTTCCATCAAAGCACTATTTAGAGTTCATCTGATTAAAGATTACACTTGTAGGAGGCACAAACTCCTCAGTTCTGCAGGTAGAACTTCCCTGGAGACAAAAGGAAGCCCAAGCACACTGAGAGCTTTAAGTATCAGTAGTGATTTGCCTCCTCAGGACAGAAATTACTCACCTGGACAGTTTGTGCACAGCAAAGGAAGACACTTCACATTCCACAACTCTCTGCTCAGCTGACTCAGCAGATGACCTCGGTGCTCTGTCAGAAACTTCCTGATCTGTTGACCAGTACTGTTCATCATCAAGGTAATCAGGTTCTTCACTGTCTTCACCAGAACCAGCTACTCTGATAAAAAGAGTTACCAAATTAACATGAAACAAAACCACAGTGCTGAGCAGACACAAAACTCTGCCTCTGCAGCCTGAAATTCTCCATTTAAAAGGGCAGCAGAAACCTGCATTTCCCACAGGCAGTACTGCAGAGGAACAAAACAGACTCAAAGCAGGATCTGAGAGAAGGGGGAAAGAAAGAAGAAAGAAGGGGGAACGAAAGAAAGAA
>VWZE01018369.1:7647-62109 GCA_013396675.1 Eubucco bourcierii
CCTCCTCTGGACCCGCTCCAACACTTCCATGTCCTTCCTGTGCTGAGGGCTCCAGAACTGCACACAGTACTCCAGGTGGGGTCTGAGGAGAGCAGAGTAAATGGACAGAATCCCCTCCCTTGCCCTGCTGGCCATGCTGCTCTTGATGCAACCCAGGACTCGGTTGGCTGTCTGGGCTGCATGTGCACGCTCATGTTGAGCTTTTCATTAACCCAGACTCCAAGGTCCTTTTCCTCAGGGCTCTTCTCAATCATTCCCCACCCAGCCTGTATTTGTGCTTGGGATTGTGCCTACCCAGGTGCAGGACCTTACACTTGGCCTTGTTGAATCTCATGAGGTTGCCCTGGGCCCACCTCTGCAGCCTGTCCAGGTCCCTCTGGATGGATCCCTGCCCTCTAGCAAGTTGACTGTGTCACACAGCTTGGTGCCATCTGCAAACTTGCTGAGGCTGCACTGATTCCTCTGTCCATGTCACTGACAAAGATGTTAACCAACACTGGTGCCAGCACTGACCCCTGAGGGACACCACTTTTCACTGGTCTCCAGGTGGACATTGTGCCCTTGATCACCACTCTCTGTGTGTGACCATGGTACCATAGTACAAGTGTATGAGAATGGCAAGAGTTGCTGTGTGCACCACAACAGTAGATAGGTTTCCCCACCAATATTTAATTCCACTTTTTCATTTTCTTCGAAGGAAATGGGGAGAAACGAACAACTGTGATTTCTGACACAGCACTTTCCTTATTCTTTTCCATGGTAGAGTCTTCCTTGGTGGCAAGAAAATGGGGGAAATTTAGCAGGAAACCAGTTGGAGATTATGCAGCATTGCAAAGCCAATGCATTGAGGAAAAGTAGGAGCCCTTGAGAAGAAACAGGATGTTTGCAGGTATCTGTGACACACATTTGGGCTTGCAGATGAGAAAGCAGATTTGAGGTGGCTTTATATGGTAGGAAATCCAACACTCCAAGAGAGATTCCCAATTTCTTGGGATGGTGTAGGTCCTGCTCTTTCTCTAACTCATCTGAATTTGGTGGTGTCAGAACTGAGGAGACATCTGGACTTTGTGACCCTAGATAGGTGTGATTTCCTCAAGCATAGCTCAAGTAGGAAGGAAAACATTCCTTTCAATATTTTAGTGAATGGAAAAGGAAATGGGGAAGCAGGATACAGAATTATCACAGAATGTTCATGAGGCTTTTCAGCTCTAACACACTCTAAAGTGTAGTGAGACCCTTTGCGTTCCCACCAATGGCAAGGAAACTCCATGAAGAGGGGAGAAACCAATGTGCTAGGAACAGAAGGATCTCCAAATGAGCTGTTTTCAGTGTTTTGTTCCTGTGAGGCATCCCTGTGCCTGCAGGGATTAGCAGATGCACAACATCATGTCTAGCAGATTGAGAGAGTCTTGTCTCAGAACAATAATCTGTACAACTACTTGGATCATCTGGTGGTGATTCCATCAGAGCTGTGCCAGGTTACAATATCTCAGAACCTTTCCAGTATTTTTTTTCCCCACCATTACATTATTCAGGAAGTGCTCTTACCTGGCAGAACCACTTTGGATAAGGAATATTCTCTTGGAGATCTTAAGTTGAATGTAGGAGGTAAGATGCTGACCATAACCTACACCGTGAGAAGCAGGTAGCTATCTTCAAGAAGATAAACAGCCCTGTGAGATCTGCTTTCTTGACATGGATAGTGGCTGTTATGCTTGGGTTTAATTTTTCCCAAACAATGTTAATGTGCACACAGGAGCTTAAATTACATTCCAGAGCAGTCTTACATAAAGACCAAGCTTTCATCCTTTCCAAAGCAATTTTTGTCCTCACCATGGCAAGAATCACATAACAGTTTAAAAACCAGATATATTTCTTTGTCCTTAGGCTTCTGAGTCTTTTCGTTCCACCTTTCTAGCATAGCCTGGTGGGGCTAGAGACTCAACTTTTTTTCAGTTGTATGACTCCAGAAATGGGATTCATAGAAAAAAAGACCATGTTCTTATAGATAAAAAATCCACAGTTCTCCAGAGGAAAACCAACAAGTCTTACAGCCATGCAGGACCATCCTGACAGGAAAGAGTGCTCGGAGTTAGGTCAGACCTAAATTAGACACCATATAGGATTAGGAAGAGATGGGAAAATTGGTCTGGCACACTTGAGCCTTGCTTGAGAAGGGAGAAGCAGCTGAACCCTGTTTGCTTGGGTATCTCTAGTAAGGGAGTTATGAGTCTCTCAGTGTGCCATTGGCCAGAGTGTGGTGTTTATTGTCCTGTCTCTGGAGAATGCATTGGTAGTGCAGCACTAGAACTGGATCTGAGCAGGAGAAAGGACTCTCAGGTGAAGCTGGAATACAGTGGCACGTCTGGGGCGTATCGTCTTCACCATCCACCCTGAAAAGTCAGCAAGGTTTCAAGTGGTTTAAACCTTCAGCACCCTGAAGTGTGTGGTGTTCCCTAACTCTCATCCTTTGCTGGTCTGTGTCAGCTTGCTCTTGTTCTAGCAATGTTTAAATAGACACCTCCTTGATGGTTTAAGATGGTGACCTGGAGCTTCTGGAAGGAACCCTCGTTCCCCAGGGTAAGGAAATGCAGCCTAAGGAGGGCAAAACTGTGCCCAAGTGCCACTGACTTGTGCCTTGCACAGCTGAGAGGAACCAGATCATTTCAGCAGCAGGAACTGCTTGGGTTGGATGATGGAATCTGGGCATCCATGCATTTTTCTTCTGTGGGCATCCAGAAAATACCATTTCCTAAGGTGGGGTAGTGAGATGAAAACCTTTCTCCTCATGATCTCCATGGTTCCCTGTCCCCTATGGAAAAGTCTGTAACGGTGCATAATGAGGAAGATATGCAACTGAGTCTCTCTGGTGTCCCAGTGGTGTAATTACCATCCCTGACATACTCCTATGGATTCAGTAAAGAGGGTTTTGCTTTGTTAAGAGAAAGGATAGATTCAGCAGTTTAATGCTTATCAGCAGGTCCAGATAAGACATATGGTTCATGCGGATTATAAAACTACTTTGATCAAGGAAGAATGCTGATAAAAGTAACAGGTAAATTAATCTTGGTTAACCCACAGTTCCAGAACAAAAGAGGGTGGTTAATCATAGCAAAGAGCCTGAAGTGTCTTCCAAAGTATTGATTCCAGCAACCAGAGAGAAGGCAGTGTGCATGCTAAAAACCTACATGAGCAAAAAGCCACTGCTGTTGCTCAGATCAACATGTCCATTCTAAGCAGCAGTGCTGACAGCCTCAGAAACAGCTTACGTGGCCAAGTGGTGCAGCTGTTCTTGCCCCGCTGGAGATTCAGACCAGATGGGATTTACAGAAGTTGCCTTCTCCATCAACTGGCAAAGTTCAGAGAGAGGTTTCAGGAGGTACTAGATCAGTCTGGGTACTTTAGCACAGTCCTCTGAATCAGCAGGGAGTGTGAGGGCACAACGGAACCCAGAAGCAGACCTGTCTGGTCCTTTCTCACACTGGAACACTGATTTGCAGCCTTGTGCTTAGACTGTGAGGCAGTCTCCAGGTTTGCTACAGTTTTGCTATCTGCTTAATAACTTCAGCATTCAAAGCCCACTCTTTCATTTCTTTGTGTTCCCAGTCAAACCTTACCAGTGAAGGCTGCAGAAGAAACCCACCACTGTCAGCATTCAAAGAGTTTGTGTAGGATTTTCCTCCTTGTTTTGACTGAGATACCATGGGAAGGTGTGGAAGTGTTGTGGTCGCTTGCTGACTTTATTCGTCAAGCCCAGCTGGGGCTTTCCAGGACCCAAGCATGCAGTGTCACGACTGGATGCAGCAGTTTAACAGAAGGTTCCCATTTGTGTTTAAATCCTTTCTGGCATCATCCAGAGATGTGGACAGAAGTGTCCTCTACATGAGGGAGAAAGATTCCTATTTTCCATGTGCTCCTTCTTCCTCTACAGCTGAGAACTCCACCCTACTTCTCTCAGATACAGAGGTCACCTTAAGCTATTTCTCCAGACCTTTGAAGTGTTCCCACAGACTTTGTCATCTTTCCAGCTGCATTAGAGATCTTTGGAACCGAGCTCCTGAAATTCACTTATCACTTATGGTCTCTACTCTCATTGTACCTAATTCTTGTCTGATTTAGGGACCTGTTCTCTTTTTTGAAGATCAGAAACATGAAGACACAGGGCAGTTTGCTTCAATCACATTGGAAATTTGAAACAAAGGAAGGACTTGGATGTGGCTGTTCAGACTGACTGGATGGCTGCACAAAGAACAAAGGAGCCTTTGTTATCTGTGTTATGTCTGTTCCCTTCACTTGCTGTTTCAAAGATACGGTTCATGTTCAGGCAGTTGCAATAGAGCTCCACTTGTTGTGTGTTCTTTGTTACAGGAGTCAAACATTTTGAGTCCAATACAGGATGGGATCAAAAAGCCGCAGATAGACAGCAACAAAAGCAATAACTACAACATCGTGAAGCAGGTTGGTTCGGCTGCCAGGGAACCTGCTTGATGTGCTTGCTTGATAAGTAGATTTAGTTAATTATTTTGAAAGGAATGTTTGGCCTCATCTGACAGCAATGGTTCCTTTCTTGCTTGCAGCCTTATTTGTTTGTTCATTTATTTATAGATTCTGATTCGGCTCAACAAACTTTGTGTTCAGAATAAAAAGTGTCGGAATCAACAGCAGCGACTGCTGAAAAATATGGGCGCCCACCTGGTAGTCTTGGACCTTCTGCAGATACCCTATGAAAAGGTTAGTCTCATCGTTTTGGTGCTAAAGAAGATGAACTCAGTAAGGGGAAAGGCCTCCAGAGGCCTATGAATCAATATGTTGTTGTTTTAAAAGCTGAATTCAGTCAGCTCTGGTCTGCCTAGGCATGCCCAGCTGACTTGGTTTGTCCCTCTGTAGAGCGATGAGAAGATGAACGAAGTCATGAATCTGGCCCACACTTTCCTTCAGAACTTCTGTCGAGGAAATGCTCAGAATCAAGTTCTCCTCCACAAAAATCTCAACTTGTTCTTAACTCCAGGGGTAAGAAGTGCATTTCAAAGAGAGTGCTATAACATGCAGTGAATTGACAAATGATAGTGCTGAATAAATGAGTTAATGAAGCTCTGCTCATGCTCTCTTCTCTGACCCTGTCTTTTCTCTCTCACTGTCTTCGCTTCTCTCTTCTGTCTTTTCTCCTTTATCATTGTTCTTTATGTCATTTTTTTTTTGATGTTACCGTTTAAGACATGGGCCTCCTGGGCTTTCTTTTTATTGTTAATGGATTTGTAAAAACCTTTTCTGTCACCCCTCATAGCAGCGACTGGGCTGAGTTCTAGCTGACCTTTTGCCTTTCTGATGTGACCTAACTAGGTCCCTGAACTCTTCTGGAGTTGCCTGCCCCTCTCTCCAGAGGTAGTCGACTCTCCTTCTGTTCCTGAGCCCCTCCAAGAACTCCCTCCTCAACCAGGCTGGGCATCTTCCCCCGCTGTTTGTTTTATGACACATGGGGACAGCCTGCCCCTGTGCCTCTGAGCCTTCCTTCCTGAAGAGGGCCCAACCTTCCAGGGATCTCTTTGCCCTTCAGGGCTATCTCCCAAGGTACACGCTTCACCAGTGTCCTGAACAGTCCAAGTCTGCCCTCTGGAAGTCCATGGTAGAAGTTTTACTGACCCCACTCCTTACTTCAAGAGTCAAGAAACAGAAAGGTATACTTGAGGAGCACACTTGGCCTCCATGAGCCACTAGTCCAAGGGACCAAACTAAAGCGAGTTTGAAGCCAAAGCACCAAGAACACATCAAGCCTGGATGCTGGGTCCTCAGCAACGTCCCCTTCTTGCTACAGATCTGTTCTTCAGTTACTGTGCTACTCACTGAAAGGAACATAGCTTTAGGTTCCCTCTGCAGTTACTGTGGGAAGAGCTGGTCCCTCACAGTCATCAGACTGTACATGTTAACACTTTGCCTCCTGGAACTGCAGAGTGAGGCAGAGGTAGCTACTCATCTTACTTGGTTGTCTCACAGCAAACTTGATGGTGAGTGGCATGAATATGGTCTCTTTTGCTTTGTGTACCAAAGTATCTGCAGAGTGCTCCAGCAGTGCAGTTTGTATGTGTGTCTTCACCCCCATAGGGGCACAGATTTTGTCTATGTCCACTTCAGCACCACTTTGTACTCACAGGAAAGTGTGGAGAAATCCCAAGGCAAATGAAAGCTGAACCATGAGGTCACTGCTTAACCACTGGACTGGTGCATACTGGACTTGCCGAGTTTCTCTTTCCCAACATGCCTTCCTCTAGTCTTGTCAATCTTGCAGTCTTAAAACATGTGCTTTTCTTAAAACATACCTGCTTGGGGGAGACCTCATTGCTCTCTACAACTCCCTGAAAGGAGGTTGAAGCCAGGTGGGGGTTGCTCTCTTCTGCCTACTAACAAGTGACAGGAGGAAAGGAAATGGCCTCAAGTTGCACCAACGGAGCTTTAAGTTGGATATGAGAAGAAACTTTGTGACTGAAAGGGTTCTCCAAGCCTGGCACAGGCTGTCCAGGGAGGTGATTGAATCTCGATCCTTGGAGGTGTTTCAACCAGACAGATACAATCCTTCCTTGGGGAAGGATTATTTACAAGGTCCTGCAATAACAGGACAAGGGGCAATGGGTTTAAACTGGCAGAGGGGAGATTTAGACTGGATGTTAGGAGGAAGTTCGTTACAGTAAGGGTGGTGAGGCACTGGAACAGGTTGCCCAGGGAGGTCGTGGATGCTCCCTCCCTGGAGGTATTCAAGGCCAGATTGGATGAGGCCTTGAGTAACCTGTACTAGTGGGGGGTGTCCCTGCCTATGGCAGGGGGTTGGAACTAGATGATCCTTGAGGTCCCTTCCAACCTTACCTTTCTATGATTCTATGATTCTATGATATGTGGTGTTTAGGCCATGGGTTGCCCCAGCCTTGGTAGAATTAGGGAGTTGGGTGATCTTAAAGGCCTTTTCCAACCAAAGTTTCAATCTGTGTAGCTCCTGGAAGCTGAAACCATGCGGCACATCTTCACTAACAACTACCTGCTGTGCAATGAGCTGAGTGACAGAGTGGTGCAGCACTTCGTGCACTGCATCGAGACCCATGGCCGCCACGTGGAGTACCTGCGCTTCCTGCAGACCATCGTGAAGGCAGATGGCAAGTATGTGAAGAAGTGCCAGGACATGGTCATGACAGAGGTGAGTCAAAGGGTTTAGGTGTTAACTGCTCATGTGCTGTCTGCTTAACACACAGGTGTTTTGAGGTTCACTGTTCTGCTCTCGGTGCCAATGGGATGTAATGACATCAGCGCTTCAGAGTTCTGGGTGATAGCACAAGTGATGAATGTTTTAGCAGAGGCTTGGGGGAGTTCAGTTTTGTAAGGCCATCTGCATAACTACTAGAAAGAAAACAGGAGTGTTAGCATGTTGCTAGAGAGATGTCTCTTTGTAGTTGGTGTAGCATGGGAATATCAGAGTGACATAAAACTGAAGTTTCCTGTGCTGTAATTCAGGATCCCATTTATGCACTGATCTTGCCACGCTGCAGCATGGGTTTCCCATATAAGAGACTTTCCCCTCTATGGATTTGACTAAATGGGGCTGTAGACTTTGGGTTTTGGCACACAGCCATATGACAATTCTAGGTATCAGTCTCTGCTTTTGTTTCTTTTGTTCAGAGCATTTCTCAGTAAAGCTGCTCTAGCTTAAACAAGCTAGGTTTGGAGTGACCCAGTACACTCTACAGAGAGGCTCATGGACAAACCTTTATGCCAGTAAAGGTGCTAGAAAAACACGTAATTAGCTTTGGGATTTGATACATAGAGCGCATGATAAATGAAGTCTTCAGATTGCATTTAACTGTAATTATAATAACAGCTCAGTGAGATTCATAAGTGGATAGAGTTGAATATTGTGAAAAGTCCAGGTAGGATATAAGTCTAGGGAATATTTTACTTTGCTTTACAAAGTGCATTTGTTTGTTTGTTTGTTTTAGAGACATACACACACACAAAAAAAAACCCCAAACACAGAGATAAGCTCTAGTTGTGGTCTAAACAGAACTAAACCCTGCTGAAGTTTTGCTCCACAGCAACAAAGAATAAAAACTTCTAATTAAGAAAATACAGCTTCAGCCTACATGGATAACCTTTAATGGAATCCACCTCAACCTTTTCAGTTTGATTGAAGTGTTTTAACATGCAGCATCAATTACAAGCCTTTGAAACAGTTCTTGTATCTTTATGCTTTTACACTTTTCCCCTTCCATCACAGCTTCTTGAAGGCTTTAACTTTCTCACCAAACTGCTTAGATTTTTCTCAACTTAAATACTGTTACTGACCTATAATAGCACAAAGATAAATGGTCATGTTACATTTCCAAGCTGGCTACATGATGAAAATCAAAATGAACTGAGATTTGACATCATGAGTCCTACAGGAATGTGCAGGGGGAAGGGAGTGCCTCTGAATGACAGAGGGGGTAGGATGCAGCTCCTCTTCAAAAGCTGTAGGAAGTTACAGGCATGTAACTATGACTTGTTAGAGAAAGATGCCACCAGTGACCTTAGAAAGGCACTTGAATAGCAATCCAGTGTAAAGGGAACAGTGTAGCCAAATGTCTGGGACTTGGCAGGGCGTCAGGACAGTTTCTCGGCAAGCATCTGAGATGTGCTTGGTGACCTTTGAACACCGTGGTGTAACTTTTTGTGTGCCTCCAGATGGGGCATGTAAACAACTTACCACGAGAGAAGGCAACCTGGGTGTACAGCTTGTCTCAACTGCTCCTATGTTTTCTTTTACTCATGGGAAGTATATTGAAACTTATTCCTGTTTCCTGGGAGCCAGGCAGAAACTGATTATATTGACATGGTTTGGGAAGTGTACACAGGTGGAGGAGCACCGCTGCAAAGCTGTCCTTTTGCAAACTGCATTCAACACTCCCAGGCTACCTCATTCCCTTGTTCTCATGTCTTTGGCCGTCCTGTTTGCAGTGCCAGGAATGATGTTTACTCACCTGAAAGATTCCTTAGGGTATTTTTTTCTCATTACAAGCATGCTTTGAGGTTCCTGGTGAAATAGTGCTTACCAGTGCAAACATTATTGTTACCTGTAGTACTCTGGAGTGATGCACTGCAAGATGTCAGCAGCTGCTCTGACACTGACCAACCTTCATTAGTGTTGTACAGAGTTCTTAATCTGTTGAAAACATACTGCAGTGGAAGAAAAAGCTGCTGGTTTTTTTTTTTCTTTTTTAGTTAGGGGGTTGTTTGATTGTTTTAAATTTTGCATTCCCCATCACTGAGCACAGTCAGAGCTTTGGCTAACACTGGATGCTTCTCAGTTTCTCTTTTAAATGGACATTTTCCCTGCTGCAGGAGTCAGTGTTTGAATGCCCTCCACAAATCACATTTCAAAGTGTTGTGCAGACTCAGATTTGTCAGAGGCCTCAGTGACAGAGCACACAGTGCTGTTGTGCTGCAAGGTGTGCTCTGGACAGGGAAGGCTTCGTGGGGCTCTGTTCCACCCACACTTCATGCACTCAGAAGGAAAGAGATGAGAGAAGGCAGGAGCACTGTCCTGTCCCAGCTCCTCCCCAGCTCACTGAGCAGCACTGGCAGTGGGTTTATTTGGGGTATAGGCAGTCAGAAGAGGGTCAGAGCAGAGCTTCCCTAGGAGGTCTGCTGAGATGGAGCTGGCAACGTCCACCTCCACCCAGGATGAACGATGTGCTTGTAGCAAAATCAGTTACTGCATCCCCTGGTTTTCTGTTCAATGACACTGGCAGTGTCAAGATCCACCTGCCAGATCTGCACAGGTTGTTGCTTCCAGTGCCGAGCAAGGACACAGAAGAGGTTGGCTCTAGCTGAGCCCCAGGCTCTTTTGTGAGGCAGCACAGAAGATTTAATCTCTCTGCACCGCAAGTCCCTGCATGAAACAGGAATAATGATGCATCCTGGTCTGACAAGAGGGGGTGAGGGTAATTAATTTACTTCAAACAAACACTGAGATGGTAGAAATAAAGATGGCAAACTGGCTTAGGTAAACAGAGAGCTATGCAGGAACTGAGCTTGAAATTCACCTTGCATCAGCTCAATACTTGGTGAATGGATCCAGGTTTGCAGTTACCCGGATAAGAGTAGGAGCTGGCCTTGGGTGTTGTTTTCCCATCAGCCCCTCATAAGGCAGGGAGCACTTGGTAAGCACTTGGGGAGGCAAGGAGTGCTTGGAGAGCTGGGGAGCACTTGGTATGCATTGAGGAGGCAAGGAGCACCTACTTGGTAAGCACTTGGGGAGGCAGGGAGCACTTGGTAAGCTGCTTCAGCTAGGAGTTTATTTGGTGTGGTTTTTGGCTGGATAGTCTTTGCATGCTTAAAGATCGGACAAAGTAAGGAATGGAGAAGAGCTTTGCCATGCTTGAGCCTCGGTGAGTGTGGCACAGAGTGCTGAGGGGCTGCTGGTGTCTTGCAGCTGATCAACGGGGGTGAGGACGTGCTGGTGTTCTACAACGACCGCGCCTCCTTCCCGCTGCTGCTGCAGATGATGTGCTCCGAGCGCGACCGCGCCGATGACAGCGGGGCCCTGGCCTACCACATCACGCTGGTGGAGCTGCTAGCGGCCTGCACCGAGGGCAAGAATGTGTACACAGAGATCAAGTGCAACTCCCTCCTGCCCCTGGATGACATAGTGAGAGTGGTGACCCACGACGACTGCATTCCTGAGGTAGGTGTCCCCGAGGTGGCAGGCGTGGCACTTCCAGAAGCTCAGGAGATGTTTTGCTGTTTGTCGAGCCCTGGCCAGTCAAATATTGTTGGCCAATGAGTTCTCCAGGAACCAGCAATGTGCCCTCGTGGTCAAGAAGGCCAATGGCATCCTGGGGTGCATTACAAAGAGTGTGGCCAGCAGGTTGAGGGAGGTTCTTCTGCCTCTCTACCCTGCCCTGGTGAGGCAAATCTCTGGAGTTCTGCATCCAGTTCTGGGCTCACCAGTTCACCATGAGCAAAGAGGTTCTGCAGACAGTCCAACAGAGAGCCATGAAGATGCAGAAGGGACTGGCAAGGAGACACTGAGAGCCATGGAGCTGTGTAACCTGCAGCAGAGTAGCCTGAGAGGGGATCTGATCCAAGATGATCAATAGCTAAAGGGTGGGGACCAAAAGGATGGACTCTTTCCAGTGGTGTCCAGTGACAGGACAAGGGGTGACAGGCCCTCCACTGGACTTTCTCCAATAGTCCCCTGTCTCTTTTCTTCTGGGGACAATTTGTTGCTATATTCCTTAAATTTTCAGAACTGGACATACGCATGATTTCAGGATTTAGTGTTTGCTTGTACTTGAAGGATAACCTTTGTTATTCAGTATTTTATCACTTTGGGTTGATGAAAAGCTCAACATGAGCCTGCAGTGTGAGTGCAGCCCAGACAGCAACCGAGTGCTGGGCTGCAGCAAGAGCAGTGTGGGCAGCAGGGCAAGGGAGGGGATTCTGCCCCTTTGCTCTTGTCAGACCCCACCTGGAGTCCCGTGTGCAGTTCTGGAGCCCCCAGCTCAGGAAGGACATGGAAGTGTTGGAGCGGGTCCAGAGGAGGCCACGAAGATGCTCAGAGGGCTGCAGCAGCTCTGCCACGAGGACAGGCTGAGAGAGTTGGGGCTCTGCAGGCTGGAGAAGAGAAGGCTTCCAGAAGACCTTGGAGTGGCCTTCCAGTATCTGAAGGGGCCCTACAGGAAGGCTGGAGAGGGATTATTGACAAGGTCTTGCACTGGCAGTACAAGGGGCAGTGGGTTTAAACTGGCAGAGGGGAGATTGAAACTGGATGTTAGGAGGAAGTTGTTTGCAGTGAGGGTGGTGAGACACTGCTATAGGTTGCCCAGGGAGGTTGTGGCTGCTCCCTCCCTGGAGGTGTTCAAGGCCAGGTTGGATGAGGCCTTGAGTGACCTGTACCAGTGGGAAGTGTCCCTGCCTATGGCAGGAGGTTGGAACTGGATGATCTTTGAGGTTCCTTCCAACCTTACCATTCTATGATTCTATGATTTTTGCAGATGGAAAAGTTCACAGTAATGGTTGCTGCTGTTCCACTCCCTATTGATTGCTTTTACTGTTCCTGCAGGTGAAAATCGCTTATGTTAACTTTGTTAACCACTGCTATGTGGACACTGAAGTGGAGATGAAAGAGATCTATGCCAGTAACCATATCTGGAAATTATTTGAGAACTTCCTCATTGATATGGCAAGGGTAAGCTTCATGAGACATTAAATATTCCAGCAGACTAATTGATATATAAACCACAGACTGCAAGGGGATGGACAACAGTTAGGATTGTGGCCATTCAGTTTCTGTGGACCTTTGGGAGCTTCATGATGTCATTACTTGTTAAATTAAATTCCAAGTCAGAGGTCGAATTAAGCTCCCATTCCCTGATATTTTGGTGGCAGGACTTCCAGGAGGAGACAGTACAATGACAGAACCATGAGTAGAATCTCTGCTTGTACATCGTGCTGAGCTGTAAATAGAGCTTCAGTCCTTAACTTGCAGTCGGCTGAGTTCTAGTCTGGGTCATTTTACAAAGTGTGGGGGGTGGGGAACTCCCAAACCATCACAGTCACTACTAAATTGTGTCCCTCAGTACCACATCTCCAAAGTTTTTTAAACCCTCCAGAGATGATGACTCCACCACTGCCCTAGGCAGCCTGTTCCAGGGCTTGACAACCCTTTGGGGAAATAAATTTTTCCTCATGTCTTTTAATTTCCTGGGGACAGGTTGACAGGGATGTTTGTGCTCTCTTTTCTTCTGGTGATAGCTGTTGTCATCTGTAATGAAACCTCTGCAAACCCTCTTCTGCTGTTTGTCTTGTCTCTTAGGTAAACCAAGCTCACTTGCAGACTTAAGATCAGAAACCTCCTTAAAGGGGGATTCTGATTTTGAACATTGCTGATTTTGCCCCAGGAAGTACTTTCTGCTCTTTTATTCCCTTCCTGGGTTGCCATTTCCTGATGTGTCCTGGCTCTGACCCTCCAAGCAGGCTATCCTCTGTAGCCCTTGAATGTGACCTGTTGTCTTTGCTCTTGAGCTAGAAGCAGGTATGTAGGACAGGTATGTAGAGGAGGACTGTGCCAACAGTTCCTTTCCTGAGCTGGGAGACAAACCACTCTGTCAGATGATGTGGACCTGTCCTGATGCTGGCAACCACTGAGGTTGTTTCCACATACATAGAAATTAGACTTCTGGTCTTGAGAGGTGAAGAGTGAGCCTGGTGTTCCTGCCAGGTTTTGTCTGGACTGTTGGCACTGAAGGGCAAAATGCAGGTTTGTTTTGCTCTCCTACAAAGCCCTCGGGACAGATGCCTAATTAGTCCTCTGAATTTCCTAGATGATAGCAAAAAGCAGTACAAGAGGACGTCAGAAATGCTCTGGCCTGGCCTGCTCTTCAGCCAGCTCCCTGTGGGCAGCCTTTGCTGGCAGGTTACTGAGTATATTTGCTCAGAACTGGTTTTCTGTACCTAGACAGAGCCCCTGTGTTACAAATACAGCTGTGTTGTCGAGCTCTCAGGACGCCTAGAAGGCTGTCAGCCTGGTGAAACATGTTACAATAGCTTTAAAAGCAGCGAGGAAAACAGCTCTTTGATCCTCGGTGTTCCAGGGAGCTACAAGAGATGCTTTGGCTGGGGGAAGGGGAAATGCTTTCCCTTCAACTGCTGTAAGTGCCTGGCAGTGGTGAGTTTATGAGCTCTGTTACTGGACAGAACTAAAGTGACAGACAGAGTGTTATCCTCAGGTACCATCCCTTCCCTTTTAAAAACAATTTAAAAAAAAAAGGAATCCTATTTTTCTCCCCTCTGTGTGTTGAGGAAGAAAATGGTCCCCTGCTGTCAGCTCTTCCAACGTGCTACAGAGCAGTACTGAGGCAAGCTGCCATACTAAGCCAGGCTGCCAAGGCAGGGGAGCTTCCAAAGACACCCTGGTCCTGCAGCTCCTGACAGCTGCATTCACTCTCCTGCCTGTGGCTTGCAGCGCTGCACTAAGGAGAGGGCTGCTGCTGCTGCAGGAAAGCCTTCCCTTTGCTGTGTGTGGCCCAGTCTGGGAGTTACCAGCTGTAGTCTGAGCAGGATTAAAGAGGGCCAGGGTCTGACAGCTGTAAAAGTCATCCTGGCTTTCTCTGCAGAATTTTTGAAGTATTATTCATGTGAGTTTCAGCCCCAAAGCCTCTTAACGGGTTTTCAAGCACTGCTTTCTCAATCCTCATCTCCATTTCATGCATTTCAGTTTTTTTTTCTTCCACACGGAAACGTCTTTTAGTCCCCAAAGAGCAGTGGGATAAGAACAAATGAGAGGATTTCCAAACTCCTTCTGTGCTGGGAATTTTTCAGACAGGAGTTGGAGCAGAGTAGCACCTCCACATATGGCTCTGCATTTTAGACAAGCGAAGGGGAAAGCTTTAAAGCTTTTTGGAATTTGGTTTTGGTGATTTCTGAATTTACCATGCTAGCACTACACAGCTCCCTGCTTTCCCGTTGGGATCACAAAGGCTGAGCCTCAGAGCTACTGGTTCCAGCCAAAACTGGCATGCAGATTAATTAAAGGCAGGAGAACTCCATGAGGTTTTTATTTATATGATTTTATATAATTATTTAAAAAAAAAAAAAAGGTGCTCATTAACTCCATGAAAACTCAGAGAGAGCTGGGGTTGGGGTTGGAGGTGGTGTCACACTGTTCCATGAACTGAAGGGCTGAAGAGTTTGCTATTTCAGTTGAGCCACTGTTCTCTGATCAAAATCTTTCCTTTCTTGGGATGATACAAAATGCACTATGTGGGGGCACGACTCGATTATCTGACACGTTTTAGAAAAGCAGGCCAGCAAAGCTCCTGAAGATGCTGCATTTGTGGAGGCCTCAGGTTCTTTCAGTTTCTACCTCTGCCTGCCATGTGTCTGTGCTCATGTGTTAGGCTCCAGGTGCTTTTGTGTTCCCCTGAGCAGGAGTGCCTTTGGATAACATGTCAGTAACCTGCCTTGAAACACTCCTGGTGAGCTTTCTGCCCTGCAGTGTCCAAGTGTGGCAGCAGCAGTGTGTAACTGAAGAGCATGTTTGCCTTCTCCAGATTCAGGATGATCATTTTGATCCTGTCACCAACTTTCCTCTGTGACCCTGAGCAATTCACTCAGCTTCTCTGGGCCTCAGTTCCCCATCCAGAGAGTGATGCAGTGGTGAGTAGGTAGCCCACACGTTCATGAATGTGTTAATGCTCAGAGGCATTAAGGAGAAGGCTACCCCAGAGATGTTTTTCTGTAGATTCCCTAGAACACAGCAGCAGTCTGTGGGCTGCAGAGGTGAAAGGACAGCTCTGCCTTCCATTTCTTGCTGAGGATGACTGGAGCTACCTAGTTAAAGGCTGCTGAAGAGAGAGTGTGGCTCTACTGTGTGCTCCCTGTTTGTTCAGTCTTGCCTTTCTCACCATGCTTGGCCCTTTACAGAGTCCTTTCACCAGTGCTCACACAGGCTTGTGCAAAGTCACTGTGACTGTAGGTGTTCACTGGCCTTGAAAAGAAATCACAGAAGTACCGAAAGATGAACTCACCTTGCTGCTCTTCTCCCTTCTTTAAGCATGGCATCTTTATGCAGCAACAAACCTTCAGTTTTAGTGTTGTACCAAAGGGCCTCTTCAGGGATTTTTGGTACAAATCTTCCCCATCCTCCCACCATTTAATCATCCTCCCACACTACTGTCCCAGTACCATCTATTCTCTTTTTTCACTGCTTTTGGCTTGTCTTTCAAGTTTTTCCCACATGGCTCTCCTGCTTTACAGCTTACAACCCTAAAGGCTGTTGGTGTTGACTCTGCTCCATCTCCTTTCTTTGCCTTTTTAAAAACAACTATCGTGCAAATGAGCTTTGCCTTTGCCACCCATTTGTGGTGACTGGTTGCAGGGAGAAGTTAAACCTTACTTGAAATGTTTCTGTTTCTTCTGCTTCTCCCAGCCAGACCCACAGTGGGAGGACAGGCCCATTGTATTGAATTGGTCTAAGGATGTAAGTGGCAGCAGTGTACTGACTGAGGCAGGAAGAATAGCCAGGCAGAGAGAGCTGGTTCAGAAAAGAAGGTACTTGAAAGACACCAAGGAGGAAGATAAGCTGTGGCAAATACAGCTTGAGCTCCAAGAGAGGTCTCTCTGATGGATTTTGTGTAAAAGTAATTTGGGTTTGCATTAAGGAGAAATGTTGTAATGAATACAAACTAAACAGGCTGGCACGTTGGAAAGAGCTGAACCTCGCTGCCTCCTCCCTCCCTGCAGGTTTGCAACACGACCACGGATCGGAAACATGCAGACACCTCTCTGGAGAAGTATGTCACAGAGCCTGTCATGAGTATTGTGAGTGGCTTCTTCAACTCCCCGTTCTCAGACAACAGCACCAGCCTGCAGGTGAGCAGCAGAGACACAGACATGCAATTTAGATAGAATCACAGAATGGTAAGGTTGGAAGGGACCTCAAAGATCATCCAGTTCCAACCCCTTATCATAGACAGGGACACCTCCCACTAGAACAGGTCACTCAAGGCCTCGTCCAACCTGGCCTTGAACACCTCCAGGGAGGGAGCAGCCACAACCTCCCTGGGTAACCTGTGCCAGTGCCTCACCACCCTCACTGCAAAGAACTTCCTCCTAACATCCAGTTTCAATCGGCCCTTTGCCAGTTTAAACCCATTCCCCTTGTCCTGGCATTGCAACACCTTGTCAATACTCCCTCCCCAGCCTTCTGTAGCCCACTTCAGATACTGAAGGCTACTATGAGGTCCCCTCAAAGCCTTCTCTTCTCCAGGCTGCAGAGCCCCAACTCTCTCAGTCTGTCCTCAGAGCAGAGCTGCTGCAGCCCTCTGAGCATCTTTGTGGCCTCCTCTGGACCCGCTCCAACACTTCCAAGTCCTTCCTGTGCTGAGGGCTCCAGAACTGCACACAGGACTCCAGGTGGAGTCTGATGAGAGCAGAGTAAAGGGGCAGAATCCCCTCCCTTGCCCTGCTGGCCACACTGCTCTTGATGCAGCCCAGGACTCTCTTGGTTCTCTGGGCTGCACGCACACTGCAGGCTCAAATGTTGATTGATACCAGTGTCAAGCATACAGCAGGCAGGCTCTGGCAGTGTGAGGTGTAACTCCTTTCAGTTTGCTCATCTTCATGGCTGTTTTGCACTGNCAGCACTGGTGCCAGCACTGACCCCTGAGGGAGGCCACTTGTCACTGGTCTCCAGGTAGACACTGTGGCCTTGATCACCACTCTGTGCGTGCCACCATCCAGCCAATTCCTTACCCAGCAGTGGTCCACCCATCCAGTCCATGTTTTTCCAGTTTGGTGACCAGGATGTCATGTGGGACAGAGTCAAATGCCTTACTCAGGTCCAGGTAGATGACATCAACTGCCCTTCCCTTGTCCATTGTCGCTGTGACTTCTTCATAAAAAGCCACTAAATTAGTCAGGCAAGATCTGCCCTTGGTGAAGCCATGCTGGTTGCCACCAATCACCTCTGCTTTGTTTTGCATTTGCCTTAGCAGTGCTTTCAGCAGGATCTGCTCCATGATCTTGCCAGGCACTCAGATCATTAGTCAGAACCCTTCTGCTACCCAGACTGGAATGCTGTGTCTTTGCATTATTCTCTGATTTCTCTGTCCTCTCACGTGCCACTGACTGGCAGGCTAATTCCACTTTTAAGACACTTTTTATCACTCACAGCTCTGAACCCATAGATAGCTCCATATGGTCAGATGTACTCCTGACTCTTGTGAGCTCATTGGAGGAGATATCCTTGCAGAGCAATGGTATGAGAAAACTGCTGTGTCCTATGACAGGGACACACACCTGAGAACTGGAGAGACACAGCAGTCCTGCTGCTCTCTGCTGTGTTTGCTGGTCATCAGTGGTGACATGAGGAACAATTGCATGGTTTGACCTTTGTAGAGGTGCAGCATGGACTTCTGTTCCTTCTAGTCCCAAAGAGCAAAAAGAGTGTAATGGAGGTGTAACTTGAGTCTACAAAGCCAAAAACCTCTTTCATGTGGTTTGCACTGTGTCAAACCCTAGGGCAGTTGTGGGGAGATTTCAGTGGGTAAAATCCCATCTTTCTCTTTTTGTTTTCAGACACACCAACCTGTTTTTATTCAGCTTCTTCAGTCTGCTTTTAGAATTTACAACTGTACCTGGCCAAATCCAACTCAGAAAGCCTCAGTGGAGTCATGTATCAAGACTTTGGCTGAAGTGGGTAGGTGCCAAGTTTTGCTTTTATTATTCTTCTGTGTGGTTTAACATCAGACTTACACAAGGTGTTACAGCTTATAATTTAATCCTGCCACCCTGAAATTGTGACAGTGAGGATTTCAGAAATCCCACTTTCTGAGGCTAAATTCTTCCTCTTTTTAGAACCCAGTCCAATCTGCTTCATCAAATGCAATCATTGGATGAAACCTGTAGGTCAGAGAGACCTTTGCTAAGTGAACCATGCTTGAACATCACCCTAAGTCAGTGATGATGTTAAATGTAGCTCATGTTGTGCCAGGAGACAGCCTGGGCATTTCTACGTCTGCAGGGCTGGTGGTCTTTGGTAGGTGTCTTCTGTGTGCTTCCTGCTTCTGGGGAAGCCAAGGGGAAAGCCTGAATGGAAGGCAAGGCCAATGTCTGAAATTCTCTTTGTGACTTTCTTCCTTCTGTGCTGAATTTAATTTCTGCCTCTACTTTTCTTCTTTTCTTTCATTCAGTTGTCTGGGTTTTGGAGAAGGTTTACAGTTGGGGATTTAAATGAGTATGCTTTTGTACTGTTGTATGGGTCTAAACTTCTTGCTACTCTGGCATCCCACCCATGGGATACCAGCTGTGCCTTAGGCACTCTCAGGTGTGGCGAAGTGGAGCTGAACTGTCAGCAAAGGGCATCACTTCATATCCTGTTCATGGAGTTTTCTGCAGTGGCAGCAGGGCAGGGAGGCTGTGTGTCACCTAGGGGTACCATGGGCCTGGCAGCCTCAGAGCTGTCCCCTACAGCTGCTTTGAGGACAGCCCTAACACTTGATACCCCTGAGAGCAGGTGCTAGCAGAATCATTAAGGCTGGCAAAGCCCTCTGAAGTCTGCAGGTGCAGCCTTGGCTGCATGCACAGTGCCCAGTTCCTCGCTCATGTCACAGGAGCTGCTCAGAAGCTACCCAAGGCAGAGAATGGAGTGGGGAGAGTTGTGTTGTGTCAGCAGACTGCCACACAGCCCCCTCGGGGGTCTGGGAGGGTGAGGGACCGGGTGAGGGAGATGTCCCCAAAGAGCAGAGCAGCCAGAGAATCATAGACTTATAGAATGGTAAGGTTGGAAGGGACCTCAAGGATCATCTAGTTCCAACCCCCTGCCATAGGCAGGGACACCTCCCACTAGTACAGGTCACTCAAGGCCTCGTCCAACCTNTGTCATTGCAAGACCTTGTCAGTAGTCCCTCCCCAACCTTCCTGTAGGGCCACTTCAGATACTGGAAGGCTACTATCAGGTCTCCTGGAAGCCTTCTCTTCTCCAGGCTGCAGAGCCCCAACTCTCTCAGCCTGTCCTCATAGCAGAGCTGCTGCAGCCCTCTGAGCATCTTCATGACCTCCTCTGGACCCGCTCAAACACTTCCATGTCCTTCCTGTGCTGGGGGCTCCAGAACTATACACAGCACTCCAGATGAGAAAAGAGGGAGCAAAGTTTCCATCAGACTCCCAGTGCAAAGGCTCCTGTGGCTTGGGTGCCGACCACTGCCCTGCTCTGCAGGTACCCAGTGCACACCATGGTGCATCTTGCTGGGCACCAGTTTCTGTTCCTCCACAACACAAACCAGGCAGAGTTTGCCTCTCTTACTGGCTCTGTGTGTGCACGAGGGCCAGATTTTGGCTACCCATCCGTGAGCACCCTTCTGCCTTTTTTTTGTTCAGCTTGAGAACCTGACAGCTTTAATGTTAGGGCCTTCATGTTTCACAGCAGGGATTAAAAAACAGACTTCTAGAAAGATTCTGTCTGTATCAGAGAGAGAGAGAGGATTGGACAGATTTACAGCAGGGACCAAAGACTTTTGATGGATAATAAATGCAGTGTGGAGTTGAAAGAACAAACATGATTTTTAAATTTTTTTTTTATTATTATTTTTTTTTTTTGTGCTGGAGCCCTGGATTTAGGCACAAATCTCAGGAGGAAGAAAGATCATAGACAGATTTCCCAGGGTATCAAAGATCCATATAATAATGCACTTCTAAAATATCCCTCCCAGAGCAGATTTAAGCAACACGCATTCTGCTCAGTGCTTACTAGCACTTTGCTGGCAGGGGGACGTAAGGCTTGCCTCAAGAGCTTGAGCTCATTACATCTTTCTTATGAGCACTGGAAGAGTGGGCATTACCTTCCAGGTCAACAAAAAGATCTGTTGCAGAAGTTAATTTCTTATAACCCTGGCACTTCAACTGCACTCGACCACTAGGGAAAAGCTTGATAAGCTTTTCAGGCTTCACTTGCTGCTGTGTCTCCAGGCAGTTGTCTGCCTCCAGTTGGTTGACAAGCATTGAGGCTTGCTGCTTTCCTTCAGCAGACCCCTCTGTGGCTTCAGAGATTTGGAGCACATAGACATCAGGCTTTTATTGCTCTGTAAATGTTGGGCTACCTGGCATGAAAAGAGACACGCAGGAAATAATAAACATTTACAGGAAGGTTCTGGTTCAGGAACAGATTACCAGGGTGATCCACAAGTATCCTCTGCCTTGCCTCTGCTGTTACACAGGGTTGAGCCTTGGCCTGCAAACAGAGTCCAAGATATGGGTGATAAACCATTCAGCAGCTCACTGGGAAAATAGCTACAAATGAAAAATGTTTAAAAGGCCCCCCTGAGTTTTGTGAAAAACAGAGGAACTAAGATGTCTTAATGGTTTCATTTGTTTCAAATTACTTATCAAAGGCCCTTCAGTTCCAGCGTTAGAATCATAGAATCATAGAATGGTAAGGTTGGAAGGGACCTCAAGGATCATCCAGTTCCAACCCCCTGCCATAGGCAGGGACACCTCCCACTAGTACAGGTTACTCAAGGCCTCATCCAACCTGGCCTTGAACACCTCCAGGGAGGGAGCAGCCACAACCTCCCTGGGTAACCTGTGCCAGTGCCTCACCACCCTCACTGGAAAGAACTTACTCTTAACATCCAGTCTAAATCTCCCTTCTGCCAGTTTAAACCCATTGCCCCTTGTCCTGTTGTTGCAGGACCTTGTAAATAATCCTTCCCCAGCCTTCCTGTAGGACCCCTTCAGATACTGGAAGGCTACTATCAGGTCCCCTCGAAGCCTTCTCTTCTCCAGGCTGCAGAGCCCCAACTCTTGTAGCCTGTCCTCATAGCAGAGCTGCTGCAGCCCTCTGAGCATCTTCATGACCTCCTCTGGACCCGCTCCAACACTTCCATGTCCTTCCTGTGCTGATGGCCCCAGAACTGCACACAGTACTCCAGGTGGGGTCTGAGGAGAGCAGAGCCAAGGGGCAGAATCCCCTCCCTTGCCCTGCTGCCCACACTGCTCTTGTTGCAGCCTAGGACTCGGTTGGCTGTCTGGGCTGCATGTGCACACTGTATAATCTTTGCAAGATTGAGATGGATGGAGACCACTCTCAAAGCCTGGGTTTTAAACCATCTGCTGTCTTCCCACACAGGAAAATTGGGGGATATCATCTGTCCTCAAAACTAGTAGTTCTAGACTGTATATCTTAAATCATATCCTAGAATCACCTCTGTTGTTGAAGCCCTTTCAGCTCACCCAGCCCAACCCCAAGGCTGGGACTCAATAATGGCCTTCAGCACCACATCTCTGCCTCTTGGAAACACGTCTAGAGATAGTAGTTCAACCACTTCCCTCTATAGCCTGTTCCTCCAGGCTTTGAAAACGTTTTCAGTCAAGACAGTTCTTCTGATGTCCAACCTAAACTTCCACTGGTGCAACCTGAGGTATTTCCTCTCCTCCTGTCATTTGTTACCAAGACAACCACAGAGGAAGTTCTAGTGGGATAGTCTGGGGAAGGGAGAAGTGGATTGTAAGAAGCCACAGAAGCCCCACAACCAGTCTTTTTGCTCTTTAAAAAGGACTTAGTCTCTCCTTTGTGACTGTATGTCTACCTTCTAAGCTGAAGGAGGACAGTGCCTGCTCAAAGACACCCAGACATAAGTAGACAGTCTGAAGGAACAGGGAAGTCCTTTCTGCCTGCACATTTATTGCCCAGGTCCAGCTCACCAACAGCCCTTTGTGCAGAACCCAAAGCACTCCCCTGTGCTGCTTCTCAGCCACCCTGTCCTGTCCCCTGGAGCACTCCCCTGTGCTGCTTCTCAACCACCCTGTCCTGTCCTCTGGAGCACTCCCCTGTGCTGCTTCTCAGCCACCCTGTCCTGTCCTCTGGAGCACTCCCCTGTGCTGCTTCTCAACCACCCTGTCCTGTCCTCTGGAGCACTCCCCTGTGCTGCTTCTCAACCACCCTGTCCTGTCCTCTGGAGCACTCCCCTGTGCTGCTTCTCAGCCACCCTGTCCTGTCCCCTGGAGCACTCCCCTGTGCAGCTCCTGGCCCACCCTGTCCTGTCCTCTGGAGCACTCCCCTGTGCTGCTCCTTGCCCACCTTGTCCTGCCTTCTGGAACCCTTTCCTCTCTGACCAGTCACCACAGGAATCATTACACAGTAAATGTGGGTTACATTTGACTGGGGCTTTGGAGTTACTGTGCCTGTTTTAACTTTTCTACAACAAATTTTTTTCAGCCCTGAAAATACTTCATTTCATTTCCCATCTGAGTTTTAAAATCCTTTTTTTCCCCCTGTTCTATAAAGAGCCAGACCTTCATTTTCAATTTTTAGTTCAAATACAATAATTACCCTGTTGTTACTTCTTTGACAGCCAGAAGAATACGTTCAGATGAAGCACATATTTTATTCTATTTTAACTGTTTGTGTTACTCTAATTGCAAGGAAAATTGACTGATGATCTTTTTACAGGCTGATAAATATTTTAGTGTAGATTTTGTGCTGGGGGAAAAAAAAACAAAACCAAAACCAACTTCCAAGTGAAGGGTGGCAGATTGGCAGGGCTGTGTCTCGCCTGCACAAAGCTGTTCTTTGCCTGAGCAGCCTGACTGTTGCCAGCATTTGAGTCTCCCCATCCAAAGGCATTTGTTCAGCAGTCAGGAAATGATTAAGGAGCTGGAGGGGCTGATTTATGGAGCAAAATTAATTGAACTAAATATGCATCGCTCCGTTAAGTGACAGCTGGGACGGGTGGGGGAACGCCACAGATCTGTCTGCAACCAACAGAGGGGCAGCAGCAGGGGGAAAGGGGAATGGCTGCATGGGCAGGTGGGCACCAGCTTTGTGTGACCCCAACTGCCCACCACATCCCTGCAGGAGGGGCTGGCTCTGAAGGGCAAAACGCCTGCGTGTCCCCCAGGAAACATCACAGTATCACCAGGGTTGGAAGAGACCTCAAAGATCATCAAGTCTAAGCCATTACCACAGCCCTCAAGACCAGACCATGGCACCAAGTGCCACGTCCAAACCTGCCTTGAACACCTCCAGGGACGGTGACTCCACCACCTCCCTGGGCAGCCCATTCCAGCAGTCAATGACTCTCTCAGGCAACAACTTTCTCTTCACCTCCAGCCTAAACTTCCCCTGGCGTAGCTTGAGACTTGAAACTTGAAACATGCACTAGAGCTGCCTTAAGGCACTGTTGAGTGTACTGGGAGTGCTGGTCAACAGCCACCTGAAGATGAGCTAGGATGTGCCCAGGTGGCCAAGAAGGCCACCAGCATCCTAGCCTGGATCAGCACTGGTGAGGCCAGAAGGAGCAGGGCAGGGATTGTCCCCCTAGACTCATCACTGGTGAGGCCACAGCTTGAGTACTGGCTTCAGTTTTGTGTGCCTCACTCCAAGGAGGACATTGAGAGGCTGCAGCAGGGCCAGAGAAAGGCAGTGAGGCTGGAACAGGTTTGGTGAGGAGCAGCTGAGGGAACTGAGGTTGTTTAGTCTGGAGAGAGGCTCATTGTTCTCTACAACTTCCTGACAGGAGGTTGAATCCCCATCCCCGGAGGTGTTTCAGAGGCAGAGATGTGGTGCTGAGGGTCATGGTTTAGCAGCAGTCTTGGTAGAGTCAGAGAATGGTTGGACTGGATGATCCAAAAGTGTTTTTCCAGCTGGAAGGATTCTGTGATCCATACCAACAGGGCTGTCTGCTTGTTGAAATCCATCTCTTTTCTGGAACATTTATGTCTGGGTGTTGGTCATGTAGGAAGTAAGGAAGAGAAAGGGGTGTGAACATAAGCTTCTGCAAGCATTCCTCATTAAAGGAATTCCTCCTTTTCCTTCCAATTCGCTGCTGTGAAGAGAGCTGCATGCAAGTTGTGCAACAAACCCTACCTGAGCCCATCCCAGCCCTTCTGTGAGCAACTGCCTTGTGCTCCTGGGGGACCAGCCCAGCCCCACCACACAGAGCACCTCCATTGAAGTAAATTCTTGGTGCTCCTCTTGCCCTTTCCTTGTGAGTCCCCATCTCAGAGCACTTTTGGATCGTTTAAGCAGTGAAGGAGAGGGAATCATAGAATGGTAAGGTTGGAAAGGACCTCAAAGATCATCCAGTTCTGACCCCCTGCCATAGAACAGGTCACTCAAGGCCTCATCCAACCTGCCCTTGAGCACCTCCAGGGAGGGAGCAGCCACAAACTCCCTGGGCAACCTGTGCCAGTGTCTCACCACCCTCACTGTAAAGAACTTCCTCCTAACATCCAGTTTCAATCTCCCCTCTGCCAGTTTAAACCCATTGCCCCTTGTCCTGTAATTACAAGACTTTGTCAATAGTCCCTCCCCAGCCTCCCTGTAGCCCACTTCAGATACTGGAAGGCTACTCTAAGGTGTCTTGGAAGCCTTCTCTTCTCCAGACTGCAGAGCCCCAACTCTCTCTGCCTGTCCTCATAGCAGAGCAGTTGCAGCCCTCTGAGCATCTTTGTGGCCTCCTCTGGACCTGCTCCAACAGTTCCATGTCCTTCCTGTGCTGAGGGCTCCAGAACTGCACACAGGAGTCCAGGTGGGGTCTGAGGAGAGCAGAGCCAAGGGGCAGAATCCCCTCCCTTGCCCTGCTGCCCACACTGCTCTTGCTGCAGCCCTGCACTTGGTTGCTGTCTGTGCTGCACTCACACTTGCAGGCTCATGATAAGCTTTTCATCAACTCAGACCCTCAGGTCCTTTTCCTCAGGGCTGCTCTCAACCATTCACCACCCAGCCTGGAGTTGTGGAAGCTGCTGCTGCCCTGGATATAGATGGAGCTGTCTAGCCCAGCGCAGCTTAGTTTTGCCCTGGCTCTGCCTCACTGACTGCTTCCATGGGAGCCATGGCTGTTCTGACGGTGCAGTTGTGAGCAGCAGGTGGAGGGCTGCTGGTGCAGAGAACTGCCCAGTCAATTCCACCTCCTCTGGCCGTGCCCAAGCAGTGCAGTGTCCTGGGGCTGTGATAGCCCTCCGTGGGCTGTCCTGGGTAGGAGCTGGGCAGGAGGTCATCCTGGGCTCTGTCCTCCAAAAAGGCAGAATACACCATAGTTGAAGGCACAGAATCACAGAATGGTGAGGGTTGGAAGGCACCTCTGGAAACCATCCAGTGCAACCCCCTGCCAGAGCAGGGTCACCCAGAGTAAGTCCCACAGGAACACAACCAGATGTGTTTGGATTGCTCCAGAGAAGACTCCACAGCCTCTCAGGGCAGCCCGCTCCAGGGCTCTGCCACCCTCCTTATGCTTCTATGAAATCTTCTATGCCACTTGTCCTGTCACTGGACACCACTGACAAGTCAGGGCTCCATCCTCCTGACATGCCCCTTCAGCTACTGATCAGCATTGATCAGCTCCCTCAGTCTCCTTCAGGCTGAAGAGCCCCAGCTCTCTCAGCCTCTCCTAAGATGTGTGTGTAGATACATTCTAGTCCACTCTGGTCAGTATCCTTCTGCTTACCTCTGGTACTATACAGCCACCTAACAGGCTTTTGTCCCATGTTCACCAGTGCCAGATGAAAGACAGAAGTTTACCCCCTCCTGACTCCTTTGTCTCCCAGATCTAACCCTGCTTGGCAAGTTTGAGTGCTGTCCAAAAGTATTTCTAAGTGGAACAAAAACAAACATGCTTTTAAATATTTTATGTTCATACTTTAAGGGAGATTGGCACATTTTGAAGAGGAAAGCAGCCTACAACACCTAAATTAAAAGTAAATATTGATGTTCACATTTGTTCATCAGCTTTTCAAAATGTAAAAATGTGTTTCATGTTGTTTTAAATAATGAAATGTGAAACAAATGAAAGATAAACTTTCTACAAGCTGCAAAGGAAATCAGAAGACAAAGGCTTTGTTTATAGCTTAGACTTCAACAGTGGCCTTTGACAACCAATACAAATCTTAATTACAAATGGAATTATACATGTAAGGACTCTTCAGAACAAGGCAGGATTTGTCTCTCTCCCTCTCTGGTTTTCTTTGTGATAGTTTTAATTAGCTGCAACTCTTTGAACAGTCATGGTCCTTGACTGCTTCTCAGACACTGATGGAAGCTGTTCACTTCAAATGACATCTGCAGGCCTGCAGAAGGCTGCCTTTGCCTCTGAACAGCATGCTCCCCATGGCTAAATTTATTCTTGGATAGCTCAGGACTCTGCATACACACCACTTAATTGAGAAGTGAGCATTGTCCAGTAGCATTCTAGTGACTGACATTAGGACACAATAAATTGGATTAATGGGCTGCAGCACCCTGCAGAACTGGCAGGACTTTAATGGACTTCTGCAGCTAGGGGAGAGGTGACAGAGCAAATGTGTTTGGAAAAACAGCCCAAATAATCTGGGTGAGCAGTCGTTGGAGATGATGGCCATGTGTGCATGGTGTTCTCCTCATGGTAATCAGGAGCCTTGCCTCAAAAATCAGTGGAGAGTGGGAAGGAAAAGGTGCCAGCAAGAGAGCTGCGGCACATCTGCTGCTGCTGATTTGTACCTGGACTCAGCACTGGTGAGGCCACACCTTGAGTCCTGGGTTCACTGGTGGGGCCCTCACAACAAGAAAGACATTGAGGTCCTAAACTGAGTCCAGGGAAGGGAAGCACAGCTGGTGAAGGGCTGGGAGAACAGGGCTGGGGAGGAGCAGCTGAGGGAGCTGGAGTTGTTTGGTCTGGAGAAGAGGAGCCTGAGAGGAGACCTCGTTGCTTTCTACAGCTCCCTGGAAGAAGGCTGCAGTGAGGTGGGGGTTGGGCTCTTCTCCCTGGTATCAGGTGATAGGAGGAGAGGAAGTGTCCTGAAATTGTGCCAGGGTTGGAGATGAGGAACAATTTGAGATTTGACAAGACTAAGTGTGGAGTTCTACACTTTGGCCACAATAACCCCCATCAGTGCTACAGGCTGGGGACAGAGTGGCTGGAAAGCAACCAGGCAGAAAGGGACCTGGGGGTACTGGTAGATAGTAGCTGAACATGAGCCAACAGTATGCCCAGGTGGGCAGCAGAGCCAATAGTATCCTGGCCTGGATCAGGAATAGTGTGGCCAGCAGGAGCAGGGAGGTTATTCTGCCCCTGTACTCAGCACTGGTCAGGCCACACCTTCAGTGCTGTGTCCAGTTCTGGGCCTCTCAATTCAAGAAGGACGTTGAGCTGCTGGAATGTGTCCAGAGAAGGGCACCAAGGCTGGTGAGGGGCCTGGAGCACAGCCCTGTGAGGAGAGGCTGAGGGAGCTGGGGTTGTGCAGCCTGGAGAAGAGAAGGCTCAGGGCAGACCTCATTGCTCTCTGCAGCTACCTGAAGGGAGATTGTAGCCAGGTGGGAGTTGGTCTCTTCTGCCAGGCAACCAGCAC
Source organism: Eubucco bourcierii (assembly GCA_013396675.1). Lineage (NCBI taxonomy): Eukaryota > Metazoa > Chordata > Aves > Piciformes > Ramphastidae > Eubucco > Eubucco bourcierii. Next base: position 35,488 of record VWZE01018369.1, read on the forward strand.
CAGAACAAGGGGACACAGCCTCAAATTGTGCCAGGGGAGATCTAGGCTGGATATTAGGAGGATGTTCTTGACAGAGAGAGTGATTGGCATTGGGGTGGGCTGCCCAGGGAGGTGGTGGAGTCACTGTCCCTGGAGGTGTTCAAGACAAGCCTGGATGGGGCACTTAGTGCCATGGTCTGGTTGATTGGCTAGGGCTGGGTGATAGGTTGGGCTGGATGAGCCTGGAGGTCTCTTCCAACCTGGCCAATTCTATGAATTTCTTTGCTACAAGAGTGGTTAGGGATTGGAGCAGGCTGTCCAGGGAGGAGGTGGTGGAGTCTCCATCCCACTTCCATCCCACTTTCTTCCATCCCACTTAAACAGCCTCACCTGCAGATGGAGGCTCTGGTCCTGTGTGGAGGTGTTCAGCCCTGCAGTGGGAAGAGGGGAATGTACCCTGCACCTGTAAGAGCTGTGAAAAGCATGAGGACAGAGCATCCTGTTACATGGGGCTGAGGTGTCACAGCTACATTTAGGTTTCTAACAACTACTGTCATTACAATGCAGAGCTGGGGGCAGAGAAAGCTTCAGCCTGGGGCCTGTGACTCACTGTGCTTGGCAGCAGCCCAACCCTCATCCGTCGGAGCTGGGCTCCTGCCGCTGTGTGTGCCTGTGCTGCCGTGGGGGTTGATGCCTGGGCTGTCTGGGAAGGACGTGCACCTGCTGCCTCCTTGGCTTCAGCTCTGAAAGCTGTGCATGTCTGAAGAACTGAGAAGAGGGGTGGAACAGTTCTGATTCCTTCTACTGCTGTCAGTGCAGAGTAGTGGGGCAGTGCCTCAGCCCCATGCCAAGAGAGACTGGAACATGGTCTGATGATGGTTTCAAAAGTCACCTTGTTTCAGCATGGAAAACTGCAGAACTGGTTGTGATTAGTCATTGCCACGCAGGAACTGGAACTGTTCTCCACTTCTGAGTTCTTATTAAGCACAAGCTGTGCCATGGAAATTCAGTGGAATGACTCAGGATACAAACCTGATCACTCCAGTGGGACCTCATCCTTCAAACCGACATTGCTGCATCCGTCTCTTGCTTATTTACAGATGACTCTTGCTGAGCCATAGAACATAACTCTGATCTTTACTGGAATGAAGGGGTGCAGAGGTCATTGTGGAGGAGAAGGCAGATGCTTCCCAACACTCTTTCCAACTTCCTTTCCAAGCAACTATTCAGGAGGCAATAGCAGTTTAGTAGTGGATGTCTTGTAAGATTTCATGCATGTCTTTCCTTAGTCTAGTCTTTTTTTCTCTGTTACTCTCTCCTTTGTCACTTCCTGGCCCTGAAGTCTGGGGGAAAAAAAAAAAAAAAAAAAAGCCTTTTTAAAAGTGCTGGTTCCATTTGTATGACTGTCAGTCAGCTAGTCAGGTTCACTGCAGTGGCACCCAGGAACCCTGTGGTCGACCAACCCCAGCTATAAAGGAAACCCAAGTGAGGGAGCAGCTATTTGTATGCACTTGGGTTCTCAAGGTCCTTGGAGGAGAAACAAAAAGCAACACAGAGCACTCAGGCTAGAGTGGCTAAATGTGCACATGTCCACTGGAAAGAGCAACTGCATTTAGTGCTGAGCACTTAGACTGGCTGTTGAAAGAGTGTCGCATGCTCTTTGTGACTCTTGGTAATACCTTTGGAGCAGATTTGGGTTTGGGGTGGTTAGTAAAATGTTTTAAAAGCATAGTACAGATGGTACAGATACTAAACATCTGTCCTTATGAAAACTGATAGTGGCAATGATCCTTCTCTCCTTTAAGGAGCCTACTGTCTGTAGCTAGATTAGGGCTGATTCCTCCCATCTTAGATTTTCAGTCCTCGTTTTAAGAGCCTCTTGATGGGAGATCCCTCTGCCTCTTAACCGCAGCAGCACCTTGCATGCCATGATCTTCACAAGATTTTCAAGATGTTGTCACTGTAAATGCCTTCTGTTTTTCCTTCCCTTCCCACCGAAGCAAAGAACCGTGGGATCGCAATCCCGGTGGATCTGGACAGCCAGGTCAACACCTTGTTCATGAAGAGCCACTCCAACATGGTGCAGAGGGCAGCGATGGGGTGGAGAATGTCAGCCCGCAGTGGACCTCGGTTCAAGGAGGCCCTTGGTGGGCCTGCCTGGGACTACAGGAATATCATAGAAAAGCTCCAGGTATGGAAACAGGACAGGCTTGGGCAGTGGTGGTGGCAGAGCCTTTGTGTGCCAGATGTGGAGAACCCAGAGGCTAGTCAGGGTTACTGCTGGCTTAGAGTGACCTTTGCACTTCCAAGTGGCAGGAACAGAGGTTCTAACCTCTTCTCTGGTGTGTGTTCAAAGTGAAGCCAACACACAGGGCCTTTTGATCTCTGATCTGGGTTTGGCTGCTGCAGAAGGCAGTAGAGAAGGGTAGGAAGTGTGTTCTTCAGCTCAAGCGGTGCACAGAGCAGGATCCTTTTGATGGGCACATGCCCTGTTTTGGCGGTGGAGGGGCTGCTGCAGGGTTTAGAAGCCAGGTTCATGCCACTGGAGATCACCTGTAAGGTGGAGATCACCATATGTGTGTAGTGGGCAGACAACATAAGGACTTGATGAGCTAAAAGCAGGACCCAGACAAATGGAGGAGCCCTGAACACCAAGGAAACTACACCTCAGGTGGTGCCCCAGTGCCATGCCTGACAAGCAGAGTTTTTCCAGCCCACCAGCATCTGGACTGCTGCTGTGGCAGAGCAAAGCAGAAAGAAATGGGCACCTGCTCCCTCTTGCCTTGCTTGAGGGGTGACAGGAGGCTGGATGTTACTTTGCTGGCACCTGGGCTAGCAAGGTCTCTTGCAGCTGGCCATCAGCAGTGGGTCAGGTTGTCCTGCACATGGTGCTGTGGAGCTCTGCAGCACTGATGTTCTGTTGTTATGGATGTTCTGCAGATCGTTCTTCTTTCTTCTTCCCTAGGATGTGGTGTCCTCCTTGGAGCACCAGTTCACTCCCATGATGCAAGCAGAATTCTCAGTGCTGGTTGATGTGCTGCACAGCCCAGAGCTGCTTTTCCCTGATGGGAGCGATGCCAGGATACGATGCAGTGCTTTCATGTCCAAGTAAGTGGTGGCAGGAGAGACCTGTTTGCTGCTTTGGAGAAGATGGCAGGGAGTTTGATTGTCAGCAGTGACCTGAGCATGCAAGTGTCTGAGGTCAGCTGGAAAGCCTAAACTCAGGTCTCTTGTGTTACATTTCTCAGCAGTTTAGGAGTCTGGAAAGGAGCAGGGAGGCTGCTTGCCCTGTCTGTCTAGCAATGGGATGTTGGTTGCTTGTTAAATCTGTGACAGGCTCACCCTACTTTTCTGGCCATGAAGTTTCTCCAAATCTCCATCAGAAACTAAAGACTTCCCAAGCTAAATGTTCAAGAACTCATAATGAGGTGGGGTGCTCAGGCCCAGTGTTTTCAAGGGGTTTTGTTTTCAGTTTTAAATTGCCAGCAGCTCTTTTAAAAATACATTTGATGACACCCCTGCTTGGTCTTGAGTGATCAGATGTCTTATTTGCAGGCTGTGTATTGCAATAGAATCTTGCCATTTTTTTATGGGTCCCAAAGTGAGATACCCTCTCTGCCCCTTACAAACTTATCACTTCAGACAAGGTACCCTGGGGGCAATGAGTGCCTTTGGCAGCTCTTCTGATTCCTTGGCTGTCATAGAATCATAGAATCATAGAATGGTAAGGTTGGAAGGGACCTCAAGGATCATCTAGTTCCAACCCCCTGCCATAGGCAGGGACACCTCCCACTAGTACAGGTCACTCAAGGCCTCATCCAATTTGGCCTTGAACACCTCCAGGGAGGGAGCAATATTCTATAATATGTCCATATTCTGCAGAGGTGATCTCATAATGCTTTATATGGTTAGGAAAATTAAGCTATATTTTGAGTCCCATCCCATGCCCTCTGTCCAAACTCCTGTTCAAAGCCAGCATCAGATCAAGCCCAGGGCTACTGGACGTGGCCCATGTCATGCCATAAACAACTTGCTGGTTTATTTCACTACCTTCTAAGGAGTGCTTTGCAGAGTAATGTAGCAGTCTTGAGGTGAAGGTCAACTCCTTTAAGAATACTGCTAACAGTGCAAGCCTGAGAGCTGCATTGTTCTGGACTCATAGCTCATGAAACTGGTGAAGATGACAGTGGGAGAGTCCTACACAGTGTCTCCACTGAGCCCAGGATTCCCTTAGGGCCCTGCTCCCTGGAGCTGTTGAAAAACTGTAGCTGCTGCACCTGGGAACGTGGTTTAGGGATGGATTTGGCAGTGTTAGGTTTACACTCAATGATCTTAAAGGTCTTTTCCAACTGAAACTGTTTTATGATCCTACCTTAGCAGTGATCTAAACATAATCAGGCCTGTTGGCTTATGGGTGCAGGACTAGATGATGCATTGCCAGCTCTCCCAGCCCTGCTTTTGCTGACTGTGATTTAGAGCCATTAATGGAGCCATCTTTCAGTGTGAAGTGATGGCCACAGTGCCTTTGCTGTATGTCCTCAGATTCCCTCCCCCTTGTGTCTTCTCAAACATTTCTCCAGCAGTGTGTGAGGCAGTGCAAGGACCCTGCTCTGCACAGACACCTGTGAGCTGACTGAAACCCAAAGGCCCATCACAGAGCTAGCTGGAGTCAGGAATGTACCTTGTTTGCTGGCTCAGAACAGTCCTGTGAGGCTGCTGGGCCAGCAGGAGCTACGGTTGAGGTCCACCCAAACGTCTGCATTTGGGAACACTTCCCTGTGAGGGCTTTGGGTGTCCACTTGGCTGTTTGCTAACTATCATAAATATACTGAAGGGGCTCAGGTCATAGCTTCCATGTTTGCAAGATGCATGGTGAACACTGGTTACCTATAAATAAAAGTTACAGTAAGTTATCCTTAATAAAGAAAGGATTAAATAGCAAATTTAGATTTTCATCTCACAGCACCTTGAAAGTTCCATTTCCTTTTTAATTATGATTTCTCTTGTCTGCTTTTTTATTGCCTTTCCTTGAGGAAAAATACACTGACAGGCAATTTCTGCATAGAGAAATTGCAGCATGTCTTAGCAACAATGTGCAACGCTCTTTAAGGTTTAATATTTTACTTTAAGGTTGATTAATCACACAAAGAAGCTAATGGAGAAAGAAGAAAAGCTCTGCATTAAAATTCTTCAGACGTTACGGGAAATGCTTGACAAGAAAACTAACTTTGAGGAAGAGGTACTGCTCCCACTTCTGTCCTGCACACCCAGGCTTGGTCCAGGGACACTGCTCTGGGGCAGCCACAGCCTCTTTGCATGCTCCAAGGGCAACGTGCTGCCTCAGCAGTAATGTAGCCAGGTAGGAAGTGAGACTGACAGAAGAAACCACCTGCCTTACACAGAGAGTGTTGTACCAGGGTGCTTGACAAGAGCCAAGGTAAGGAAGGTGGAAAGAATTAGCGGCAGAACTGCAGTGTGTGGTGGTTATGTCTTGGACACTTTGTATGTCTGGAGATGAGTGCCCTTATCCCACCCCTGCCTGTACAGACCATGAAATCACCTGGAAATGCAGGTGTTTTAACTGCAAGTGTACAGCTTCAGCCTGCTGCCTCTGGTGCCAGACTTTGGCACGTTGGTCATTTTCTAATGCTTGGGAATGTGTGATGGGAATAGGCAATCTGCCTTGGGTAGAAGTGGCACAGTTTGCACCCTACAAGTGTCTTAATTATTTCTTGCACACACACCCCTCCTCTTGTTGCCCAGTTTCCTTTGGAAAACAAAGTTTTTCAAATGCCTCTTGCCTGAGCCTTGGGATATCAGCAGGAGGTGCGGACTGATGACAGCTCTCCCTTCTTTTTGAGCCTGATCCCTGTGCCTGTTGTGTGATTTCCTCTTTGCACATAATCCCAGTGGGGTGGGGCCTGGAAGGCACCTCTGGAGACCATCCACTCCAACTCCCCTGCCAGAACAGGGTCACCCAGAGTAAATCCCGCAGGGACACAGCCAGGTGGGTTTGGAATGCTCCAGAGAAGACTCCACAGCCTTTGAGGGCAGCCTGCTCCAGGGCTCTGCCTCCCTCCAAGTGTAGAATTTTTCCCTTACGATCATATGGAGCATCCTGGGTTTCAGTTTGTGTCCACTGCCCCTTGTCCTGCCACTGGGCACCACATAGAGCCTGGATCCATCTTCCTGACTCTGTCCCTTTAGCTATTGATCAGATCCCACTCAGGCTGCTCTTCTCCAGGCTGCACAGCCCCAGCTCTCAGCCCTTCCTTGCAGGATGGATACTTCAGGCACCCCACCATCTCAGTGGCTGTCTGCTGGAGTCTCTCCAGTACTTCTTTGGCCTTCTTGAACTGGAGACCCCAGAACTGGATGCAGTATTCCAGATGGGACTTCAGCAGGGCAGAGTAGAGGGGAGGTGGCCACACTCTTCTTAACCACGTTGCTAAGCATTCCCCAAATTCTCTTGGTGTTATTCACTAGGAATCACAGAGCTTTCTCTTACCTCTCAGGGCCTTCTTTTCATCTCTTCACAGCTGACATGCTTAGTCAGGGATGTCCATGGCTTTCACTTTACCTTGAGAAAAGGTACTGATTACAGCCCAGCCTCTGCTGTTTCACTGGCTTAGGCTTTTGCACCCAAATACTAATTAACAGCACTCACCCGTGTTGCTGTACCTGGCAAAGAAAGAGAAGAAGAGAAAATCTGATTAAGATGCCCAGGCCCATGGCTGGTTATTTGGGATCTGAATTTTAAAGTGAAAAGTTATGCTCCTGTGGTATGATGTGATAAGGGCCAACACCTTTTTTCTCTTCTGTGGTAGAGAAGCCACAGGCTAGAAATAGGAAACATCCACAGCGCCTTTGTTCTGTGATGCTTGTTCTGATTGCAACATGTGGACATGGGAACGTATTCCCCAGGCCTCTAAGCAACCTGCTAGACAGCACTAAAGAAGTCTCAAGGCAGAGAAGTGAGATGAAGACAAAGGCAGCAAGAGCAGAAGATCAGCTCTGTTGCTTTGTGCAAAGACAAGCAGCATGGGCAGGAGAACTCAACCCCTTCTTTACCCCCTGACAGTAGCAAAACAGGCCTAGGCCTGTGCAGGTGCACCTGTTTTAATGTCATGCCAAGAGCATCATAGGTGAGGCATCAGTATCCTTAACTATCATTCATACTTATTCTGATAGCTTTCTGGGTCCAGGTACAAGCCCTGTGGCACTGAGCAGCATCCTTTGTGTGAACAGCAGCAGCTGGGTTTTGTTTCTGGCATTGTTTTGAGTACAGGTGTGGTGGATTTCACTAAAGGCTTCAGCTTCTCTTCTAGTTAAAATCCATGCTCATCATAGCTATTTGAATCATCTACATCACAGAGGCATCAGGATCAATGTTTCCTTGTTGTCTGGTTTTATTAATATCTTTTAAATAGTGAATAAAGATTTTTTTTTTTACTGGAGTAGAAGATTCTGGCAGATTCTAGACTGGCAGGGGCTGGGTGACTGCCCAAGGAGATGTTGCAGGTTAATATGTGAAATGAGTCAGCAGTTTTACAGCTCACATCTCCAGCTGTGTGGAGTTTTGCCTGAGGATATGTTCATATGCATAAATATAAATATTTATTTCAGATTAGGTATTCCTATTCCATCTCTCTTCTTAATGAGCAGCAGATTACCTCCATGGTGGAGTCCTGTATTTGAATGTGCATTCTGTGTCCTACCACCGTGTGGTTTGGGTTTTAATGGAGCAGATACTTAGGACATCAAGCATCTGAGAGACATTAATGCTCCTAGAGTTACTGAACATGAGGAAAAACATCGCTCCCATGGGCACCCTAACTGTAGTGGTGCTTGTTTCAGGTATCCAGCTGACATCCCAAAAGGTTTGTATCCCTGCTTATTCACGGAGCAAAAGCAGTTCCCATAGAGGCAGCAGGAGCTTTCATACCCTGGGAGGAGCTACACAGCAGGGAGTTCAAAGGAATCTGTGATTAATGAGTGTGGGGAGTGAAACAAGGTGCAGGTATGCCGAAGTTTGGGACGGTTGCAGTTGCTTTTGGGCGTGTGGAGAACAAAAGTGCGCAAAGCCGTTCCCGGCTTAGGCTGGAGAATGCTTCTCCCCCAGCACCTCCCACTCCCTTTTCAGGGCCAGTTGCTCTACGGAAAGCCTCATTTCTGAGCAGGTTCTGTGTCACCACTGGGTGAGGTTTGTCATCTGCACTGGTGAGCCTGGAGGGCTGCTGCAGTATCACAGACACCACTGTGTGGCAACTGTGGACTTCTGTCTGCTGTCTGTGCGAGCAGGGCAGCTGCGGCTGCTCCTACACAGCTCCGTTCCCCCAGCAGCCAGACGTCTGCACTTGTGGAGGGGGCAAGAGAAAATGGCTCTTTCGGTCTGGAATTTCCCTACAAGTGGAAAAGGCTTCTCGTGTTTCCTGGCGGGTGGATTGTTGGGTTTTTTGGTTGGGTTTTTTTGTTTTATTTTGATTTGGTTTTTTGTTTTTGTTTTGTTTTGGTTGGGGCTTTGGGTGCTGTTGGCTTTCACAAATGTGCTGCTGCTTTAGTTAATGTGAGAGATGAGCCAGGCCCGGGGAGAGCAGTGAGCAGAATGCAATGAGTTGTGTTAGGGAGGGCAAATGAATATTTATGACAGACCAGGGAGCCAGTCGTGAAAATGAAACCTGCCTGATGCCACCAGATCCAAATCTTTGATCTCTGTCTGGAGAGCAAACACAATGAAGCAGGGGCTAATGGGCTCGTTGTGATGCAAGACTGGGCTCTAGTCCAGGGTCTATGGTCCAGCAGTGGGCTTCAGCAGCTCAGTTCCCACAGGAAGGCTCCATGGCTGGTGCCATTTTGGCTCGGTCAGCCCAAACGCAAGGGCTAAAGGTGTCTCTCTGGGACAGCAGGATTGGCTCTGCTCTTGCCTTACTGAGGGAAGCAAAGGCAACAAGAGCTGGCCAAGCCTTTCCACTCGGCCTCCTTCTGTGTTCTGCTCTAGCACCCTGTGAGCAGCTCGGGAGGGTTGAGCATTGCAGGAGGGTGGAAATTGGATCCCACTCCCTGACCAGCCTATCTTGCCACTCTAGATGTGAGGGGATACTTGGAGGGAAGGCTCCCAGGTTTGTGTTACCCAGGAGGAGGCAAGGTTTGTGGCTGCAGATGCACGCACCACCTTGGAGCCACCTACCTCTATCAGGAACAGGGAAAAACCACTGCAGTGTGCTGGAAGAGGGGGAAGCCTAATGAAGGAGACAGCATTTGACAGGGAGCAGGAGAGAGCAAGCTGTTTTTCTTTTTAATGGTTGCAATTACTTGCTTACCACCCCTGCCGCACAAAGCAAGAGGCAGAGGAGGCTTGATTCCAGGCCACAGATGAAAGCTGATCTGGAAGTCTCTGTCTAGCCAGACATGGGGAGAAAAGAGAAACTCACCCTTGGCTGATTGGTTTCATACCGATGCCATTTCTAAGGGACTTCATCACCAATGACATCTGGCCAGGTTCTAATCTGTGGTATGGTCCCTCTCCCTGCTTTCTCCTTTTCAGGAAAAAGACAGTATTGTTATCCTGGGCTTTGGAAGCAGCTCTTAAGCAACCACAGTAACAGCTTCTGATAGGACTTGATGATTTTTCCTGCCTGATGAGGACTTTACCCAGCGTGTTTGGCCTTGGAGTAGTGCCTGGATGGCATTGCCAGCTGGAATTGTCGGAGCTGCTTTGTCTTCTGTCCCAGGCAAACAGAAGCCTGCAGGGCAGGCACTCTCGCTCTTATTTCACATCCCTGCTTAGTCAGAATTGCCAACCCCAGGCACTGAAAACCCTTAGTCAGGCCACGAACAAGTCATGAGATCTGGCTTGAAAATCACGAGATTTTTTTTTTTAATTGCAAGTAGTTAATTTGGGATTTCTTTTGAGTGTTTGTTCTTCCAATTTTATTCTACAAATCCCAGACCATGAAGTATGCTTTGGTGAATTCTGCATGTGTTTGTTTACTTAAACGACAGCCAGGTTCATTTACGGTTACCTGACCTCTGGAGCTCACAGGGAACAGACCAGAATATCTAAAAGGTCTGCACTGACCATGCTGCTCAATGAGGAGCCTGTTCTGCAGCTGGTGATCGCCCTAAGCATTATGAGCTTAATTATCTCAGTGTCGCTTTGACCCCTTAGGCTTTCTGCAGAGAGCTTTTTCTGTTGGGTACAGCCTGAAAGTGTTCTTTCAGTTGGTGGCAATGAACACTTTGTGCAGGTTGTGCCTTGTTTACCTTGCAGCAGCTTTCCGTGGGTAGCACGTGGCACCTTGCCAAGGAGGCCCCGAGTCACCACTGAAGCTCCGCTGCGCTGGGCTCTGGCTGGGAGCGCGCACGTGCGGGAGCGCCAGAGCGTGAGGACATGGCCCAGGGGCTGTGCTGGCTGCTCGGCTGGCTCTGAGCTGGCTGCTCAGCAGGGGGGTACCAAATGTGCTCAGAAGGCTGGCACTAGCGTGGGTAACTCCAGATGCAGAGCTGTCACTCGGGGCTGGAGAGAGGACCTTAGTGCTTCGAAAATTCCTCTTGGCAGTTGTTCAAAAGGCTTTGTCCCCGAGTCCCCAGCAGTCGCACCCGCCACGTCTCCTCGGACTCTTGGTGCCTTGCAAGTCTTGTATTCCCCTTCCCTTTGGTTTTTCACTTCCTCCTCTTTCATGCAGAACACCTCATTTGTGTGGACTCCTTAGTTGTGCGTGGTGTTTGTGTCCCATCAGCCCCACACCCAGGAAGGCTAGATGCCAGTTTCTCTCAGGTGCCCTGGACTCTCAGGTTTTCCAGCGTGAAGAGTTCTTGGCGACTCCGGAGGCACATTGCGCTTTGCCGGAGGCAGGTCTTCTCTCATCTATGACCAACTAAAGGTTCTCAGTTCTAGGGTTCCCCCCAGGCCACTGGGAGGAAGTTTAAGCCCTCAGGAAACCAAAGTCTTCCAAATATACAAATATTTATCAGTGGCTCTTTGCAAGGAGTCCTGCATATTGTGAGGAAATTCTTCCCCTGTTCCTTGTCAGGGAAACGTTGCTGGCCAATGGCCTGTGGAGCCTGACTTTTGGCTCTGTGTGGGCACTCGTGTTAACTAGGCTGCTTTTGTGAGGCAGCAGGAATGCCAGTGGAGGTTCACTGCTGGCAGTGCTGTGGATGGCACAAAGGGTTGTTCTGGTTGTTCGTCACATTTGCCCTGCTCGATGCTTTGTGAGGTTGGCTGTAGGGCTTTGCTCTGCAGAGAGCCACCTGGCTGAATGCAGCCGTTTCTGTGCCCAGCTGATTTCCATCCCCAGGATGCTGCAAGAGCTTGTTTTAGCTGAGCAGCTGGTCCTAACCTGCCAGGCAATCCAGACATGGGTCTGCCACTGCCTTTGGTTGGTTGGTTTGTTTCTTTTTCTTTAAAGAAAAAAATCAGGAAGTCACCTAGCTGGTAGAGACTTTGATTCAATAGGGGTTTACTCTGATTTTTAAACTCTAACCAGTTTGCCACTGGAACAGTTCTCTTGACTTTTTAAACCATCTCCATCTTTCCTGGTTTTTGCATGTTTTTTTTTTTTTCCTCTTCTCTGTGTTTTGTTCTGAATTTAGCTGAAGAAAGACTGTTTGGGAAGTGTTGCCACAAAGAAGTTTTCTTTTGAACTAGCCAACAGTTTATGGCTCCTGTGTCTCCAGTTCAGTACTTTGATCCCTATCTGTGTTTTGCTCCTCAGCGCTGCATGGTGAGATTTCACTGGTGAGCCAGCTGGGGCTCTGCCACTCGCAAGAGCTGTGAGGTAATGAAATCAGAGTCGGCTAAAAGTGTTTTCTTAAGCCTTCTGCACAGTTCTGAGCTATTAATTTCCCACTGCAGCTCTGCTAGCTGAAAAGTAGCTGCTTTATTGCCCCAGACTACACATGCACATGCAGCACCATCTTCAGCAGGGGCCTGCAGAGCCACAGAAGGTGGCACAGCAGTGGCAGGGCAGCTGCAGCAGGGCACAAAGGGGCTCCTTCGGGCACGTTCTGGCCAGGGAGGCATACGTGCAGCTAGGATCAATCCCAGGGCCCATCTGACTGGAGCAGGAGCCACCCTGAGGAAGTGGCCATGGGTCTTTCTACAGCTGGGGAATAGACAGATTGCCCCAGTGCTTGTTTATGACTTGGTGACTGGCATGCTGGGGCCAGCACTTTGCTCATTCTAGATCTTCCTGCTGTGAGAAGGGATGCAGAAGGACAGGGGAAGGGAACTGATCTCCCCTTTAATGGGCCACTCAAATATAGCATCACTTTTTTGCCCCAAGTCTGCTGCCCAGTACTCATGGAATCACAGAATCATTTTGGTTGGACAAGACCTCTAACATCCTTGAGTCCAACCATCAACCCATCATCTACATGGAACCATGTCCCCATGTGCCATGTCCACACATTTCTTGAATACCTGCAAGGATGGTGACTCCACCACCTCCCTGGGCAGCCTGTTCCAGTGCCTGACCATTCTTGCAGCAAAGACCTAAACCTGCCCTGGTGCATTTGAAACCATACTTGATGTGCCACTGCTGTGGGCACATGTCAGTGCAGCAGAGTGCTGTAAGGTATCATGAACTAACTCATTTTGGGCTCCTCTCCAGAGGACCAGATGACTCTCCTTCAAAGGAGGTCTCTCTGAAAGTGGAAGGGCTTTGCATATGACAGTGCAGAGCCTAGCAGCTGGCAGGGTGCCCATTTCTCCTCCTAGAAGCAAGCAGACAGAGTGCTCCTCCTGGGCTTTGTGAATGAAAGCTTTGCTGACAAGCATGGTGTGAAGTCTTCACAAACACTGATTTAGTCAGCTTGGTGTTGGGTTATCTGCACAAATTCTCGTTCTGAAGTTGGCTTCTCCTGGGGAAAAGGAGGCTTTTTAAAAGAGTCCCTTCTGCAGCTGTCCTGCTGTGCTGGCCAGCCTGACTCAACAGTGCTTGTTCTCCTGAGGGAGGCATCGTTGATGAAGGTGGCTCCAAGAATCTGCAGCCCAAGACGGTTGTCCAAGACAAGAGAAAGCAGAGTCACCTGCATGTAGCACCCTCCTCTACAAACCTGCCTGTGGTATGCAGGCACTGGGCAGTGTTTGTGGGGTGGATACAAGCTGCCAAGCCAGTGGGCTGGATGTGGGGCTGAGACCAGCACAAGCTGGGCTGTGTTAACATCATCCTGCCCTCCGCACTCCTCTGTGACACTTGGATTTAGCAATGTAGACCTGCAGATGACGACATGGGCAGGAACCCCCTTGCCTGAAGGGTCTCCAGCCCCTGTCTTGACATGGGGGGAAGCATTTTATCCATTAGTAAATAGCACCAGACTCCTGAGGGCAAGGCTTCTGAGAAGCAGCTGAGGGACCTGGAGTTCAGCCTGGAGAAAAGGGAGCTGAGGGAAGACCTTCTCACTCTCTATAACTGCCTGAAAGGAGGTTAGAGTGAGGTGGGGGTTGATCTCTTCCTCCTAGTAACAAGTGATAGGAGGAGAGGAAATGGCCTGAAGATGTACCAAGGGAGGTTTAGGTTACAGATGAGGAAAAATTTCTTTTCTGAAAGAGTGGTCAGGGACTGGCACAGGCTGCCCAGGGAGGTGGTGGAGTCCCCATTCCTGGAGGTGTTCAAAAGATGTGTAGCTATGGCACTTGTGGACATGTTTTAGTGGCCATGATGGTGTTGGGTTTATGGTTGGACTGGATGGTTCTTTCCAACCTCAGTGATTCTATGGTTGATTGTGGTGAAACCCTCCCTGTGTGCCAGGCAGGAGCAGGCTGGCAGCCTTGCAGCACGTGTGGGATGAAGGCAGGGAAGGGCTGCAAGTGGGACACACAAGAGTGACCCAGCCTCTGGCAGCCTGTGGGGCAGGAGGGCTGGGTGCAGTCAGCCAGTCCTGGACTTGCTGGGTCCCAGGCACCTACAGCAAGCAGGAGGTGCCCGTGGCGTGTGGGTGGCTGCTCCCTGGCAGGGCAGCAGGCTGCGAGCTGCCCTTCCCTGGCAGAGCACCAGGCTGCGAGCTACTCTTCCCTGGAGGCCTAAGATGGTGTTGGTGGGACAGCTCTGGGTGCGGGACGGCACTGTGGATGTTCTGCATCTCCCGGGGCCTCCTCGCCGGGTTGCTGCCGAGCTGCTGTGCGGGTGGCAGGGCAGTGCCCGCGGCCGTGTGCGGGTGGCAGGGCAGTGCCCGCGGCCGTGCGCGGGTGCCCGTGCGCGGGCTGGCGGCAGCCCGCGGTTATGTAAGGCCGCGGCGCCCGGCGGGGCCCCACGTGTGCCGCGGAGCTGCCGGCCCCCGGATTCAATTAAGGCTGCTGCCATCGGGCGTGAGCCCGCATGAGATCAGCGCTGCTGCTCGGGCACCAGGAAGCAAATGGGCTGATTAGCTGCACATGAATTGATAAATGGCTCTGCAGCGCTGGCGGCGGCTGGCGGCTCCCTCCCCGTGCCGCCGAGCGGGGCTGGCATTAAGCATTATGTAACCTGGCTCCGGCGGTAGCCGCGGCGGCAGCGGCGAAAGGAAACAAACAACCACCTCGCCCTGCCTGCTCCTCGGCCTTCCCCTTGCTGGGACATCACGGAGCACTGTCTGCTCGGGCTTGCTGGGGGTCTCTGGTCCTCGCTGGCTCTGCCCTCTGCCTCCAACAGCAGTCTTGCAGGGCAGCAAAACTCAGTGCAGGGTGGGGGTGATTGAAAGATCAGACTTTACGGGTACGACAGTTCGGGAAGAGGATGCAGGTTAGCAGGCACTGAGGTTGATGTGTGCAGGTGGCCTGCTGGAACTTGTGTAGACTCGTGTAGAGAGGAGCTGCCCCAGCAGCATCAGGCAGCTGTACAGAGTTGTAAATGTTCTTGCTATAAACCTCTCATTGTCATCCAACTCTCTATCATATCCAACTCTCTATCATACCCAACTCTCTATCAAAAGAAAGTCCTGTGATTGCAGGGGAAAACCCCAAAACAACCCACATACACATGGAGGCACAGGGATGGCTTAAAATGCACACAACAATGTGTATTAGTGAGCAACTGAGGAGCAAAATGATGTAAGAGAGATGGAGGGCACTGTCCTTCAACCTTCACCCCATCTTTTCTCCAAAGCACATTTTGGAATTCCATCATTCCTCCTCTGATGAAAGCTGACATTCATTGTCTTGCCCTTGAAAAGAAGAATGCTGCTGCCCAAAAACCATGAAGAAAGCAAACCCTCTGCAGTTCTGGGCTGCCTGCATTCTCTGCTGCTGAAGGGCCTGGGTGAACTGTTTGTAGGCAGGCTGACTGCATAGCACTCAAAACATTTTCTTATTTTTTTCTTCTTAAACATGTCCCCTGCCACCACTACAGTGAGCAAATGGCCATTTGTGAAGCTGTGCTGCACCAAAAGCCAATGGTGCTTGCTAAGATCAGCTTTGCTGGCTATGCATCTGGGGAGCATGCAGCCAGTAACAGCACTTTGTGAGGTACACATGCTGCTGGCCTGGCCTGATCACATTGCCAACAGGAAACTGTGCTTGGAGTTCCTTTTTTTTGTTAAGCATCAAACCCAGATATTTTTCCTGGTGTTTAGAGATTTTTCTCTTTCTGTTTCTCATGCTCTGTCCTTTCACTCCATGTCTCCATACAGGGTTGACACAGTGATGCTTACTTGCCCATTGTGCTGGAGAGTTACACATCTCTGCCTTGCAAAGTGCTGACAAATGAGCCCTGCCTTTCTCTTTGAGCTTTGGTTTCAGCAAAAGATTTTGTGTGCAACTTAGCACTGTCAGAAGGCAGGGGGAGGTGTGCTGCAGCTGGCTGAGGATCATTCTCCACAAGTCAGGATAGCAAAATACAAATTATACCCAACAAACATCCTGTGCTGCATCCCTGCTGGAGCTTGAAGGAGGCTGTGTGGCTGTGCTTGCTAACGAGTGGATGCTGAGTTAGTTTAACGAGGCGGTGCTGCAGCCGGGGACTGCTCATTACCATCGCAGAAATTAACCTGCTGCAGCAGCTCAGAGATAAACAAGTCCAGCTCAGACTGGGCTGTGCTGGGAGACAAACCAGAGGTGTTCCTCTCTACAGCTTTAGCAATCCTTGCTTTCTCCTACATTATATGAGCCATTCTGAGCTGTATGGAGGAGCCTTTTACCATCCCTTGTTAATCCATTCAAAGGAAAGTAAGGAGGTGGTCCCAGTCCCTGCCTTTTATCAGTAGAGGTGTTGCCCAAGGAGCTATGCAGAAGCAGAGGTGTCAACAGCTGGAGCTGAACAATGTGCTGCCTCTCAGGACAAATGGCCATTCTTCTCACAGGCTGAGAGAATATTGGGTGAGAGAATGTTAGGACTCTGGCTATCATCTAATCATACAGTGATTAAGGTTGGAAAATACCTAAGATCAACAAGTCCAGCTGTTAACCTGACTCCACTGTGGCTTCTAAACCTTGCCCCAAAATGCCATGCCTACAGGTATTTTGAACACCTTCAGGGCTGGTGACTAACAGGCATTACAGGAGAATAAGAAGCTCTGGGTACATCTGGGGCAGGTCAGATGACTTGTATAAGAGAGAAAGGCATGAACCCTGGTCTGGTGTCAGGCTGGTCACACAAAAAGCAATCACTGTGGAAAGAACAGAAGGAAAATCTTCCTGTTTTGATAGTTTTTGTATAGCTTTATTGCTTAGGAATGCAGGTGCCCTCCAAGTTGTGGGTTAGTGGATACTGCAGGAGCACAGCAAAAGTGGTTTCATTTTGGGGCTGGCAGAAAATCAGTGTCCCTCTGGCTGAGGGTATAAATCCAGCAGACAGGGTTTATGTTTTGCCCTTCAAAAGGAAAGTTTTTTTCCTTACAACTTGCAATTAAAGAGGACTGGTTGACTCCCCCTTCAGCTGCAGAGCTTTGCAGCCTGCTTCTGACTGCCTCTGCTTTGCTGCTGTGGCACAGTTTTCACACAGTGCTGGCACTCAGAGTCATAGGGAATGAGACTTTGAAGCTGTGTGGAGTTTTGAAAATGTTCACCTGTTGGGTTTTTTTACAGCCAACCTACAGAGAGTTTTAAAAATAGACCAGGTCCTTCTGGAATTCAATTACAGATGCTTGCCAGCTGCTTCCCCTGCCTGGCACCTGTTATTTCTAGCTTCTCTGTTCTCTGGATGTTTCTTGCATCCTGTGTGACACGAGTGATGGGCAGTCAAGTTGGAGGCAGAGGTGCTGGGGTGCAGACTGCCCTGCCATGCTCCATCCCCCTGCTGCTGGAGCTGCCCTGTTGTGGCCATGATGTGAGCTGTGCAGGTGCTGCACGCTCTGGTGCCAACTGTGTGCCTACTGCTGGGGCTGGCACTTTGTTCTCAGGCCATGTCCAGTGACTGTATGAGCAGCTTTTACTTAGGCCCTTTAGCACTGCATCCTACAACAAAAGCCAAGTGTTGTAAGAATCCCATCTCCTTGGCGCTGCATTCTGGCTGAGTTCACCAGCACATATTACATCCCCCATTTGCTAAAACACTGAAACCCAAACCCTGAGCAAAACTGCAGGCTGCATTGCCCCAGAAAATCCCTGCAGACTGGAATAGATTTGCCCATAAATGCAGACATTGGGTTCTCCCCTAATATGGACTGTGCCTTTAGGAATTGCCTTCAGAGCTGCCGTGCAGGGTCAGAAGAAAGCCAAATAGCTCTGTGGCTGTTGCAGTGCACGTCCTGTCTTCTCTGCTGTGTCATCCTCTCGGGCCTGCTTGCAGATGGTTCAGCTGTCTGCTTCCAGGAGAATGTTTTTCTGACTGTGTTGCTAGGCTATGATCCTCTTTCTGGTGCTGTCTTGTTTTACCCCATGTGCTCTCTGAGCCTATGTGCCCATCTGTGTGTGGCTGGGGCAGCAGCTTTCTACCCAGTCTGGCTGGCTACAGGATCTCACTGGTTCTCTGCTGCCCTGCTCTCTTGGGTATCATTTTACTCTTTGATTGGAAAGAATATGGTTTGAGGGTTCGTGGCAGAAATTCATTTACTAATTCACAGAGGAGGGAAGTGGGGCAGGGAAATAATTCTTTGGTATAGAACAACAATTCTCCAAGGAGACAGTTACAGCATTTCTTGTTGAAGTACAGCGTGTTTGTTTGCAAACCCAGGAGAAAATGCAGTGGTTCTGTGGCTCAGGCTGTTGCATTCTTAACACACAGCAATGGTGCTAGGGCAGATACAGCTAGTCCTGGGCTGAACAGTTCCCTACCCTGTGTCTGGTGCCACTGATTTCAGGGGAAACTGCTAGTTCACAGGTCTGCATTACGCGTGCTGTCACTGCCCGACGGCTGGAGCCATGGAGCTGAGAACGGAGTCTGAGTGAAGAGTTCTCAGAAATTGTTGAAGTTGATGCTGGAATCCCAGCATTTAATGAAGATCCTGATCCATTGCTCTTAGGTTGGACTATGGGATGTACCTGCTTACAGCATGCAGTGCTGCCTTGCATTAGGGTTCTCCAGGCATTACCACCCACAGTAACTCATTAGCTAACTTCACTAGCAGGATTGTGCAGCTTCCCTCTCTGCTGCTGTCTTCTGTAGTGGTTTCCAAGGCTCCCCTCCATGTTTTTGTTTGGATGCACCCACAGGCTCTCAGGAACTGAGCCCAGATCTGGTGTTAACTTGAGCAGTTGTTTGCTGTTTGATATGTAGATCTTTTTTTTTTTTCTTTTTCTTTTTTCTTAAGAAGACTTTTAAGTTGGGTAAAAGGTTGATGCTTCCAAATTTTCTTTTATTTTTTGAAGGAGCCCATTACACGTGAGATGAGTGTGGTGAAGCTGGTGTCTGAGTAGCAGAAGTGCACAGAGTGCACTGGAGTTGATGAGTTTCAGAGGGCTGCATCTAGGTGTGTAAACCAGCAGCTTGGGGATTTGACGTAATGCCGCTTCCAGACAGAGTGGGGACTGCATGTGCCAGGGCTGTGTGCTGCCAGACAGCAACCTCCTCACAACATTGCCACGTGGAGCACAGCTGGCAACCCTGGCAAGAGGAGGAGTGGAGCTCTGTCTCTGGTGAACACCAAGGGGATTGTGTCCTGCTGCATATCTACCTGAGCTCTTTGTGAGAAGGGCAAGGGGCAGCAGCAGCCCTCAGCCAGCACTGCAGGCAATGACATGCTCTAAACACACTGCCCGTGGGAGGAACCTCCAACGCAGGCATGGCCCAGAGCTGTCAGGGGCACTGTTCACAGCTTGCGTGGTGCTGCTGATTCTTCGGCTGTGTGCTTCTGGTACAACTGAGGCCTTAAGGTGTATCTTCAGCTCCTTGTTTCCCTCTTTCTGGGGACTGAGATAAACACTGTTGTAATTACAGCTCTGGCCACTTACAGCCTCATTTTGAATGGTTGTTTCCTGAAGATACCCAGGAACATTGTTAGGGCAGCAATGCCTGTTAAAAGCTGTGTTTGGTTCTTCATTTCCTTTTCTTGTTTCACTGTATCAGTATGTAAAGAATCAAACTGACTTATGACCATTGTTGATTCTCCTGTGGGGGTTGTGTCCTTCATGGAGGGCAGACAAACATACCTCCTTGGGATTTGGTTGTTTTGCTATGGTGATAGGAGCAGCAGGTCAGGAAAATGCAAGGTGATTCCTTTGCACCTGATCCAAATCCCAGCAAAGCCAGTGAGATTTCTGATAGCAGAGCCACAGTGGGATCAGTCCAGCTGCATGTTCCCTTGTGCCAGCACTGCCTTCTCCATGTTCACTGGAGGCTGGATTCCCCTCTTCTGTGTTAACTGAGCTCCATGAAAGGATCAGGCAGACAGCTTGGAAGTTTTGCAGCCCTGCCCACCAAGCAACTGGTCTTTACTGGTGTAGAGGCTTTGTAGTGATTCCACTTGCTCCTTGCTGGTACAAAGCTAAGGTAAGTGTAGTTCAAAGCAAAGGATTGGGTTTGGACATAGCTCTGACTGCGTGGGGGCACCTGAGCACTGCCATTGGGAGCTGAGCGAGCCCTTGGCACCGAGTTGCTCTCCCATGTGCCTGTGCACTTTGCAGGTGGGATCAGTTACTTGGGCAGTTATGTGATCTTTGTTACACCTTCGTGTCCTCATGGGCACAAAGAGGGGCTCCCGTGGCACCGATCTAGGGGGGCAGTCGTGTGGATGAAGAGAGTTCAGGTTTTGCTTGTGCCCCTCTGTGTTTGTGCAGGGTGTGCCATGAGGCAAGATGGGTCTGCCCTAGCAGAAGCTGGAGGTGCTTTCAGTGCCTTCAGGGCATTGTAGTCTGTAGGAACTCACCCAATGCCAAACACATTTGACAAACACAGAAGGAGCCCACTCTGCTCTGCTGGACAGGCCTGCAGAGAGCTGGAGGAATAGATGTTAAAGAGGGTAGATTGAGACTAGGCAGAAGGAAGACATTTTTCTAGCAAGTGTAGTGAAACAAGGGCACAAGTTGCCCAAAGAGGTGGTGGGTTTCCAGGTGGCATCCCTGGAAACATTCAGGGTCAGGTTGGACATGGCTCCAAGCAACCCGGTCTAGTTGAAGATGCCCCTGCTCACTGCAGGTGGGTTGGACTAGGTGACCTTTAATGATCCCTTCTGGCCCAATTCATGATGCTGTGTGACTTGTGCAGGGATGCTGCTTCTGGGCAGCTGAATGCACCTGACTGCTGCACCTCTCTGCGTCTGAGAGCTGGAGAAGTCTTCTAAGATAGTCAAGTCCAAGCATCAACCCGACAGCAGCATGGCCACTAAACCACATCCTGCAGTGCTATGTCTCTGCTTACTTTGTGGCTTGTACCCAGCAGCTCCTGCAGCATGTTGTGTTCGGTGGCCATGCCTCGGGGCAGGGGTTACCCACTGCAGCTTTGTGGTAACCCATCCAGAATCTTGCTGTAGGAGCACCTGAGGTGGTGCTGTGTGGGCTGGCTGTGTGTACCGTGTTGGCTGCATGGGAGCTCCTCGTTGTGGGATGGTTTATGCTGTCATCAGTCTTCTCGAGATGGGCTTTCCACCCCCTGACACCTAACACTAGTCTCACCTGCACCTGGGCTGCTTGCCATGGCATTTAATAGCAAAAGCAGGAGTCTCAGGTGATTCCCTGGGAACCTTAGCCCTGGGCGAAGAAGGAGACAGCAGCATTCGCTGGCTGATGGTTGTTTGTTGGGTCAATATCTCAGAGGTTTAGTGAGCAGGGGGATATCCTTTGCCAGTGTTATCAGTGTGAGGCTGACTTGCTGTTCCAGTGGAGAGAGGCTGCCTGCCAGGAGGTTGCTCAGGCAAAGAGCTGGGCCTGCAATCAGAACAGTGAAGTCATTTTGGCTGGAAAAGACCAATCCTTATCAAGTCATGAGCCAAGTTTGTCCAGATGAGAAACCTATTGCACTTCTCAACTCCTGAAGGCATTCAGGAGGCACACAGGCACGTTTAACAGCTCCCCACAATGACCCAGTGATCTATGAAGGATCTGGGAATATAAAGTAGCCTTTTGTGTGCAATGAGTGTCCTTTAATGCAGCCAGCATGAGCCCTGTGGCAGCTGTGTACAGAGAGCTTTGCTGTTCAAGGGACACGTTGAAAGGCACCTGGTTTGTGATCAATAATTGAGTTAGCTCAGCTCTGCCTGCATCTCTTCTGCTTGTCTTGTGTTGGCACCAACCTGGACCCTCATTTAGGCAGAACTTGAGGCAGGAGGACAGCCCTCTGAGACAAGCTGCCCAGCTGCAGGTCTCATCATTACCAGTGCTGGCCTGGGGGACTGCAGCATCTCTCAAGAGCAGACTGCCCACTGAGACCTGCGAGTCCTGGCTGTTTGTTCTCAGTCCTGCTTTTGTCTTTTGACCCATCTTACAAGATTTGTGTTCACATGTCAGGAAACAGACCACAGCCATTATCTCAGGATTGGTAGTTGTTTGACACTGGCTTTATGAGGCCAGTGGCTTAATGCTGCAGAGTTGTTTGTAATGTTAAGCTCCTACACCTAAAGCAGTGAGGTATCCATGGCAACTGTCTTGCTGTACCCCAGGCTACCTTTGCACACAGGTCAGAGCACGCACGTTCCGAGACACTGCCTTGCTTTGGTCTGCCCTAACCACCAGGGATTTTTACAAAGACCCTGGCTCTGACTGGTTTTTAACAGAATTTTGTCTTTAATTAGCCATTGGGGCCTTTGCAGTGGAGGCAGCACAAAGCCTTTGCCACTGCAAATGGGGCTGTTGGCCAGACCTGTTCACATGGACACTGAGACTTGTGCTGAAAGTAAGAGCTGGCAGAAAGGAGACTCCAAATTCAAGTTTCTACTGCACAACCAGAGAGCCAGCCTAGTGTGATGTTTGTAACAGCATCATTCCATCCAGGTTCCCAGCAGCCAGGCTGCATCCATCCTCAGTTTGCCCTGTCCCTTTTTTTGGACAGAATTTTGCTTCATCTCAGTTTGTTGTGTTAGTTTCAGAGCTTCTGCTGCAGCGAATCATTAGGTGTGTTTCTTCTGAGTGTTCAGGTTAGGCATTTGAGTGTGGAGGCAGCAGATCAGGCCCTGCCTTTATCCTGATGCTGCTTTCCCAAACGCTCACTTGCCCTGCTCTAGTCTCCTTCAGACCTCTGCCACCAAACATGGGGGCACAATTACCAGACTTACTGAGGGGGGAAGCTGCAAATCAAGTGTCACCTGCATCATAATGTGTCCTTGGAACAACCAGGGCACAGGCAGGGAGAAGGGAAGTTCAGAGGGGACAGGGAAGCTGGTGAAGTCCCCATCCCTGGAGGTGTTTAAAAAGCGAGTAGGTGTGGCACTTTGGGCCACAGCTTAGAGGGCATGGTGGTGTTGGGTCGATGCTTGGACTGGATGGTCTTGGAGGTCCTTTCCAGCCTTAATGATTCTGTTCTGTGATTCTAAGAAGAAAGGTAGAAAAGACAGCAAAGCAGGAGAGAGAAAACCCAGATGCTCTCCCAGTGTTCTGCATCATCCCTCCACCACTGCATAAATCTGTCAAGCTTTTGGCCAAGCCCAAGCAGTCTGGGAACCACAGCTCCAATACTAAGGTCAGGGTCTATGTCTAATGATTTGGGGGCCAGCCAGGGACACTAAGTATGTAGGTGGGAGCATCTGTGTGGCACTTAGTCCTCAGCAGGCAAAAAACCATTGCATCATGTTGTGGACTCACAGGGGGATAGAAAGGCCTTTAATGTGTACAGGAAACCCAGCTGTGGAACAAAGTCATTGCAACGTGGTCATTAATCAAGGCAGCTAAATAATGGTGACATTCTGGGCAGCGTTATTTAGGGCTAAATGAGGGATCTGGTGTTCAGAGGCTGTCATCAGAACTGGGGAGCCTGGTGCTGTGGCTGCCTCTGCCAGGCAAAGGCATTCTTGGGTGTCTCAGAGGATGAGGTAGTTTGGACTTTGTTAGGACAAGAGCAGAAAAGTCACCCATGGGAGGCAGAAGGGCAGGATTTGAGTTACCTGGCTAAGTGCTCAGCTCGGCAGCAGCAGTGTCTGACTGGAGAAGGGACCCGTGAGCTGCTCTCTGTTCTTCACTGTCTGAGTGCCTCTGCTCCTGGCTCTGCTCAGCAGGAGAGTGGCACCCAGGCCTCGCTCAGACGGCATGCAGGGACTTTGGTAACATCCTCTCTTGTTACAGCAGTTCTGCTTTTGGTCTGCTGAAGGCAGGGTTCCGCTGATCTTTTGGGTCGCTTCAGTGCTCTGCCCTGGCTGTCTCGTTGGAGATTCTGTAGAACCAGTTTAGCACTTGAGTTGACACTGCACTGGATCATGGATCTAGCACAGACAGCCTTGGTGTGCTCCATGCTCTCTTTTGAACACATCTGGATTGCCAGAGGATGAGACCAGAGGACTGAGTGCTGTCTTTCTGTGTGGCCATCACCAGATGCTTCAGAAGGTCTAAAATTCCTCATTCTAGGCAGAGCTGAAGTTTTCTATTCTTCCTGAATTCTTGGGATAATCCCTGACAGAGAGACCATAAATCTCCGGCCCCTAAAGCTGCAGACTTTGGCTTCTTTCCCGAGGCTGCTTTGGTTACTTTACATTTGCTATTGTAGCTGTCCATAGAGTGCCCAACCCCCGCTGGAGTCTTGCTGAATGTGGCCCTAACGATTTCCCGTGGTGATGAGTTTTGCCATCTAATGACGTGTGGGTTAACAAGTATTTCTTTATCACTTTCATTGACCACTTTTCTATTCCACCGAAGGTTCCTACTTACATGTGGGAGGAAAGATGAATTCCTGACCTCCCTCTCTCCTCACCACTCACTTTTCTGTGCCGCTGTCACCTCACCTCTTTTCCAAGGCGAGCAATCTCAGGCTTTAACACCACAGTTTCCCACAGCTCTCTGTGCTCCCAGCACTACTCTGAGCCTTCTGAGAGATGGCAGCCTGTGGAAAACACAGCTTCAGGTGAAACTGTGCTGTTGGTCTAACTTGGGGCACTACCTTTGGTTGGACTTGATGATCTTAGAGGTCTTTTCCAACCTAAATGATTCTATGATTCTGATGTTGCCTTTACTGTTTCCCACTCAAGGTTTTCACAGAGATGTGCCACAGGAGAGAATTTTACTTTTAACCAGAATAACCTGAACTGGGAATTGTGCAACCCCTACGACTGTTGGTGGGTTTTGTTTTGTAGCCATGCTGGCTGTTGTGTCTCAGCATGACTGGAACTGTGAAGTTGTCCTTGGTTTTCACAATGCCTTTGACCTCTACTGTGTGGGTGCTGCATGGCATTTACCAGAGAGATGGCATTTTTGGGGACATCAGGACTTCTGAGACAGCAGTAGAAAACTGCAATCAGGGAACCTCCAGTGCAGGCTTTCTGTGAGCTCACCATCAAATCTAGGCTGTACATTGCAGCTCTGAAAAGCATCTGGCAGTGCATTCCTGCAGCTGCATGCTGTGTGTGCAGCAGCCTTCCAGGGACAGCGATTTCTCCTTGGGAGCAAAGGAAATGTGAACATGGTGATAGCAGCAGCTTCTTCCTACATGTGCCCTAAAACATAGCGTGGTGGAACAGCCACAACACGTGCAGCAGCCCTCTCAGGGACAGAGAGCACTCAGCAGCAGAGATTAAATATAAAAGGGCAGCTTGACGTCCTGGCTGAGCAGCTTGCTTCTTAGATAAACTGGAGTTTCAGGAGTGGGAGTGGGAAAAGCTGAGCAGCCCCATAAAAACATGGATTCTTTTGCCACTTGTCTCTGTCTCTGAACAGCTGATTACCTTGCAAGCAAATCATGCTCATTCCTCCAACCAGTTCTAGAGTGGCTTCAGTTTGTTGTGAGGTTTAGTATTTGGGGCTTTTTTTTTTTTTTGTCTCTATCCCAAAAGAGAACTTGTTCCTGATCTTGTGAATCTTAACATGTAGAAACTGCTGTTGCTCCTAGAGTCAGATGACAGCTAGGAAGCTACTGAGCTGTGAACATGACAGCTAATAGACCTCCAGAAGGTATTAAAACCAGAACACTGCACCCTTAACATTTCCTTTGCATTCAGCAGCCCTAGCTCAGAGCAGTGGTTTACGAAACATCTGCTGCAGTGTTATGCAAAGGCAGGGTCATATCCACAGCACTCTGCAAAGGACATGGTGAGGTTTATTTGTTGGAACTGAGGAAATCTTCGACTCCAGGATCAGGAAGCTAATACTGGCCTCTCATTTGAAAGGGAGGGCTGAGAACTGCTTGGAAAACAGGGTTTTCCTGGTAAAGGATGCCTTCGAAGAGCAGAATGTCTCCTTGTCACTTGGGGGAATCCTGGAGTCATTCTGTCTTGAAAAGGCCTTAAAGATCACTAGTGGGAGGTGTCCCTGCCTATGGCAGGGGGTTGGAACTAGCTGTTCTTTGAGATCTCTTCCAGTCTTACCATTCTATGATTCTGTGATCATCCAGTCCAACCATTCTGCAACTCTGCCAAGGCTGGTGCTAACCCATGGCCCTCAGCAGCCCCAGGTCTTTGCTGGGGAGTTTCCAGTCACTCTGACCCAGCCTGGAGCCTTCATGGGCTTGTTGTGACCCAGGTGCAGGAGCCAGCCCTTGGCCTTGTTGAATTTCATCCCATTGGCCTCTGCCCATGGATCCAGCCTGGCCATGTCTCTCCCCAGAGCCTTCTCGCCCTCCATCAGCTCAACTCCCTCCCAGCTTGGTGTCATCTGCAAGCTGACTGAGGGAACTTCAGGCCCTTTGTCCAGGTCACCGATAGCTGTAGATCATAGAATCATAGAATGGTAAGGTTGGAAGGGACCTCAAGGATCATCTAGTTCCAACCCCCTGCCAGAGGCAGGGACACCTCCCACTAGTACAGCTCACTCAAGGCCTCGTCAAACCTGGCCTTGGGAGAGAGGGAGCATCCACAACCTCCCTGGGCAACCTGTACCAGTGCCTCACCACCCTCACTGTAAAGAACTTCCTCCTAGCATCCAGTCTAAATCTCCCCTCTACCAGTTTAAACCCATTGCCCCTTGTCCTGTCATTGCAAGACCTTGTCAATAGTCCCTCCCCAACCTTCCTGTAGACCCCCTTCTGGAAGGCTACTATAAGGTCTCCTGGAAGCCTTCTCTTCTCCAAGCTGCAGAGCCCCAACTCTCTCAGTCTGTCCTCATAGGAGAGCTGCTCCAGATGTAAAGATCTTATCTTTGGATCCCAAAATGAATGTTTGGCAATTGTCAATATTTTATGGGCCAGTGAAGCAAATTGATACTCCACCAAATCAACCTCT
>VWZE01018369.1:62275-129389 GCA_013396675.1 Eubucco bourcierii
TTTCTTCTAACATGACACTTTCCTGAGTTGTTTCAGGGTGCAAACCTGGACAGTTAGCAGGCAGAACCCAGTTTCCTTGCAGTGTGCCCAGTGCATTTCTGCTGCCCATGTTGAAAATGGACAGGCAAGAGCATTTCTTTTGCAATATTTTGGCCCTTGGGCTTCCAGCTTCTATGAAACCTGGAGCTGCAAAAGAAAAAAGTTAGAATACTGCTAATGCACCCTAACAACTGCTGCTTGAGCTGGGTGTTAGGGAAGGGCTCTACTTGTAGCTCACCATTTTGTCTGAACCTGTCAAGGAGTCTTTGCAGCAGCTCCAGGCTCAGGTTTATCACTCAGCTGCTGTGCTGTGGGCAGCCTGTGTGAAGAGGAGTGGGACTGGTGCCAGACTTGTGTGGGGTTGAACAATGGCACATTTCAAATGAGGGTGTCTCTGCCTAATGAGAGACAGCTGAGAGGTGTGGGTGGCTGGTTCTGCTCTCCCAGGAGAGCTGTCTCATGAGGTCTGGTGAATATTTTGGGTTGTTGGTGAGGTTTTTTTTAATTTTTAGAGTTGTATGAAAACTTTTGCCAGGCAGAGTACGTGTCTGCTCCTTCTCCTGCTGGAGCTTCTGGCAAACCTCCCGTTGATGTTAGTGGAAGCAGAGCTGGACACCAGCTGGACACAGCCTCGTGCTGAGATGTGCTTTTCCCTGGGATGAATAAATACCCTGGTGTGCAAATGGCTCTGCTGTTTGGGGTCATATTTTATGGGTGAAAAGATACCAGTTTCAACTATCAGCTGCTCTATGAAGACATCTTGTTGCAAAAAGATCAAAGCCAGCAGAAAACTCCCTCTGTGTAAAAACAAACAACCAACCCCCAAAACCAAACAGCCTCCCTCAGCCTGCAAGCCTTCTGGAAGCTGCTGGCATCATGCAGGCAGAAATTTTCCACTTTGTGGACGTGGTAGTAGTCAGGATTCCGGTGCCCTCTTCCAAGCTTGTGCTTTTGCAGCACTGGCTGTGTGGTGGTTCCGTGCCTCAGCTGATCCCTTCTGAAGATGAGGTCTATGCCATCATGCTGTCTAAGAGCAGGTCCAATCACAACCAGAAGGGTTATAAAGCTTTCATCTACGGTATTTCTACAGAAACCACTTGCACCAAACCTCTGCTTCTACCATACTGTGTCTCTTAAGGGAAATAAAGGAACAAAATGGTTTGAAAATGGGTGAAAAACAGCAACCCAGAAAGCGCTGCTAAAGCAGATCCTCGGCCCAGGGAGTGGAAATGTCATTTCTGAATGATGAGAGGCAATGTGTAGAAATAGCTGCTCTTGGGACAGCTTCCAGAGAAAACAGGCTTCTGACCTCAGCTGTATTCACTACAGGAGAAGGTTCCATGATGTCCTCAGAGATGATGGGAGCTGACATATTTTTGTCACCCAGCTTGTACTCCTCATGCAGACCACAAGGCCTTCAAATAGTTTGAGAAGCCACCCAGTGATGATTCAGTAGCTGCCAGCAGCAGACCATCACCCCTCTTTTTAGGCTGTCCCAGGAGCTGAATGCTATCACTATTTTAGATGATAAAAGTAAAATTCATGACCCACAAACCAAATAGCTCAGATACCTCTGCCTCTTCTCTAGCTGAATGTCGTCTGCTTCTCACCAGTGGGTCTTAGAATCATAGAATGGTTTAGGTTGGAAGGGACCTCAAAGCTTATCCAGTTCCAAACCTCCACCATAGGCAGGGACACTTCCCACTAGAACAGGTTGCTCAAGGCCTCATCCAACCTGGCCTTGATCACCTCCAGGGAGGGAGCAGCCACAACCTCCATGGGCAACCTGTGCCAGTGCCTCACCACCCTCACTGGAAAGAACTTCTTCCTATCATCCAGTCTAAATTTCCCCTCTGCCAGTTCAAACACGTTACCCTTCATCCTGTTGTTACAAGACCTTGTCAGTAGTCCCTCTCCAGCCCTCCCGTAGCCCTCTTCAGATGGTGGAAGGCCACTCCAAGATCTTCTGGTAGCCTTCTCTTCTCCAGGCTGCAGAGCCCCAACTCTCTCAGCCTGTCCACATAGCAGAACTCTTGCAGCCCTCTGAACATCTTCGTGGCCTCCTCTGGACTGGCTCCAACAGTTCCATGTCCTTCTTGTGTTAGGGGCTCCCTAACTGCACACAGTAGTCCAGATGGGGTCTGAGGAGAGCAGAGCAAAGGGGCAAAGTCCTCTCCCTTGCCCTGCTGGCCACACTGCTCTTACACATTTATCTTGTAGACTGACACGACCCATTACAAAGTTTCTCATGTAGATAATCAGAAAGAGAGTTAAAATAGTTCATGTTTATTCCAAGAAGCTGAGGGGACTGCAAGCCTTGGATTTCTGATGAAGAGCTCTGTTTTGTCCTCTGATCACTGTCATGGAGCTTTTCCAAACTTGATCCATCTCGTCAGCATTCTTCTTGAATTGTGGTTTTTGAATTCAGCTCGAGATGCCCCAGCACATGAAGGCCAGTGGCATCTTGGCCTGTATCAGGAATGTGTGGCCAGAAGGAGCAGGAATGTCATTCTGCCCTGTGCTGGCACTGGAGGTGTTCAGGCTGGAGAAGAGGAGACTCATGGGGACCTTATCACTCTCTACAACAACCTGAAGGGAAGCTGTAGTCTGGTGGGGTCAGGCTCTTCACCCAGGCAACTAGGGACAGGACAAGAAGGCATGGCCTGAAGCTGCACCAGGGGAGGTTTGGGTTGGATGTTAGGAAGCACTTTGTCACAGAAGGGGGGATTAGGCACTGGAGTGGACTGCGCAGGGAGGTGGTGGAGTCACCATCCCTAGAGGTCTTTAGGAAAAGTTTGAATGTGGCACTTGGTGTCATGGTTTAGCTGATGTTGTGGTGTTGGGTCATAAGCTGGACTTGATGATCTCAGAGGTCTTTTCTAGCCTCAATGATTCTGTGAAGTGAGATGGGCTCCTGAGTCCTGCATTACAGCTTTCTATACCCTTTCTGGAATCTTGGCATCTGAGGAGGTGTCATTCCACTGTTGTTCCATTTTTTTATCTTCAGGACCTTCCATTCTTACCCATAATGGCCTTGAGAGAGCAGAGTGAAGGGAGAGAATCCTCTTCCTTGCCCTGCTCCTCTGTTCCTTGGTGTGCTGCATTGTAAGATTGTGCTGAGGTGTGGACATCGTGAGGCACAGGGCTTGCTTCTAGGCAGTTTAATGCATGATGCCCAACTTTTTATTGGTGGCTCGACCTCATCCCCTTTCTGTGGTGTTTTCTAAGTGTTCTCTTCA
Organism: Eubucco bourcierii; assembly: GCA_013396675.1. Classification (NCBI taxonomy): domain Eukaryota; kingdom Metazoa; phylum Chordata; class Aves; order Piciformes; family Ramphastidae; genus Eubucco; species Eubucco bourcierii. The sequence goes on from VWZE01018369.1 coordinate 65,554, forward strand.
TAGAATCAAAGTGATGCCAGGTCCTGCACTTGGGTCACACCTGGGCATGTGCTCAGGTGGCCAAGGAGGTATCCTGGCCTGAATCAGCAATAGTGTGACCAGTAGGACTAGGGCAGGGTTTGTCCCCCTGGGCTTAGCACTGGTGAGGCCACACCTTGGATACTGGGCTCAGTTTTGGTCCACTCACTCTGAAAAGGACCTTGAGGAGCTGGAGCAGGTCCAGAGTAGGGCAACAAAACTGGGTAAGGGCTGGGGGGGAGCAGCTGAGGGAGCTGGTGTTGGTCAGTCTGGAGAAGATGAGGCTGAGGGGAGACCTCATTGCTTTCTGCAGCTCCCTGAAAGGAGGCTGCAGTGAGGTGGAGATTTGGCTCTGCTCCCTGTGATCAGGTGATGGAAGGAGAGGAAATTGTGCCAGGGAGGGTTAGATTGGAGATTTGGAAAAGCTTCTTGACTGAAAGGGTTCTCAAAGCCTGGCAGGGAGGTGGTGGAACCATCATCCCTGGGCATGTTCAGAAGCCACATAGACATGGGACTCTGGGACATGGTTTAGGGGCCACGGTGATGTTGGGTTGATGGTTGGACTCTGGTCTTAGAGGGCTTTTCCAGCATGTAGGATTCTGTGATTCTTTTAGCTTGCTGAACCATAAATATCATCCCAGTTCATTAGGATGTGAGCAAAGTTCTTTGAGACAAGACAGGTTTGCTGGTGTGAACACCGAGGGCTGGTACTTCTGCAGGGGCCTCTCCCTGCCATGGCTCCCCTGAGCAGGACACCCCAACCTCCCATGGGGCCAGCCCCTGGCCACCTGGGGAAGAGAAGCACAAAGCCCTTGCATTGAGTGTAGAGCCCAAGTGGTCTGATGGCAAAGACCACTTGTTTGTCTCTGCTTGTTCCTGCTGGAATCATTTCCCTGTTGCAGACTCTTGTCCCTCAGTGCCTAGGTATTGAACACTGCACCAACAATGATGAGCTGTGACCAGTTGTTGCCTCCTTCTGCCCTGCTCTTTGCCCTAGCTGCTGTTGGGGACAATGCAGTGGCATTCATGGGTGACAATGAAACTGTTGTGTTCCATTGTGGGGGCTTTCAGGGCTGTACAATGTCCTAGCCATTGGAGAGGGACTGCAGTCAGCTGAGGGGGGGTGTTTACAGCCACCTCCATACCCTGAGCCAGAGGAATAAAGGAAGTGCTGAAGGCAGCAGGGGAGAGGTTCAGCTTGGAAGGTCAGGACTCCTGCCAAGTGTGTGGGGAAGTGATCATGCACCCAGGATTCAGCAGTGGTGATGCCACATCTTGAGTTCTGGGTTCAGTTTTGGGACCCTCCCTGCAAGAAGGACATTGAGGGGCTGGAGCAGCTCCAGAGAAAGGCAATGAAGCTGGGGAAGGGTCTGGAGAACAGGGCTGGGGAGGAGCAGCTGAGAGAGCTAGGGGTGTTCAGCTTGGAGAAGAGGAGGCTGGGAGGAGACCTCCCTGAAAGGAGGCTGGAGTTGGGTGGGGGTTGGTCTCTCCTCCCTAGTAACAAATGATAAAACAAAACTAAATGGTCTCAAGTTGTATTGAGGGATGGAAATGGGGAAAAAAATCTTTTCTGTGGGAGTGATCAGAGATTGGAACAGGCTGCCCAGAGAGGTGGTGGAGTCCTTGTCTCTGGAGGTGTTCATAAAACACATAGACATGGCACTTGGGGCTGTGGTGTAGTGGTCATGGCAGTCCTGGTTAACAATTAACAGTTGGACTCAATGAGCTTAGGGGTTTATTCCAATCATAGTGATTCCATGACTCCATGTGTAGAAAGCTATCTAGGGAAGCCAGCACTGCTACCTGGTGCTGATATTTTTGGCCTCTGATAGCATGTCAGTAAAAGCTGCTGCAGGCTGCTCCTGGCCTTAGGTCTGGAGCAATGTTCGCTTTGTGGTTGGACCAGGTGAGGAAACCCTTCAGGAGGACATCAGTGGTGTGGCTCTCACTTGCCCTGGCAGCAGTTTGTCTCATCCATGTGGTGAGGCTGCCTTTGACTGTGTGCCTTTGGCACTGCCACCAAAGCAGACACCAGGCACAGGCCAGCAGGGTGAGCACTCCTTCTGGGAGTGGTTCCTAAGGGGTGCCTCACACAGCTGTGTACTGGAGGCAATGGGGTGGGCACTGGTGCTGGGCTCTGCTCTGTGGAGTGGCACCTAAGGGAAGTCGTGTGGCTGCCCACGGTCGTCACAAAGGGGGTGAAGATTCTTGCTTGTCAAATGCAGTGTCTATGACTGCTGACACTTTGGCTTCTGAGAACTGTTACTTGGATCCCTGTAAGGTTGAGACAGAGCAGGGATCCTGATAATCAAACCTTGCTTCTTGGGACAAGCAGTGAAGTTCATGCCTTAGCCTGGATCTGGATGGAGCATGATTCCCCTTTCTCTAGCCAGCTGGAGGAGAATCTTCTTATCACTGCACCTCCCAGTGTCTTTGAAGGTAACAAGGCAGGAAGAAGATCTGAGATGTGCCAGCACTTCCTTGCTTTTATGTCTTGAGGTCTCAGCAGAGACCTTGCAGTGCTCTTTTCCTTACAAACCCTTAGGTAATGCATACACCTACAGCTGTTGTCAGCCTCCTCTGCCTCTGTGAAGCCAAGTGTGATTGCAGGTGTTCCCAGAAGACTGGAGGCAAAGTGAAAATGCCAAATAATTGGCACCCCCAGCTCGTGTTGCAGAACAGAAGCAAAATGAAAGGGAAGCTCTTCAGAGAGCTGAATGAAAGGTTTGACTGGTTGCGGTGTTCGGAAGTGAAGGAAGAAGGAGATGCAGGGAATGCTTTCTGAGCTGCACTATCAGCTGTCACGTTTCTGGGTCAATATTTCATGTGGCGAAGCTGAGGGATCTGAGATCAGAGACACAGGGAGCTGTGCTGCTCCACTGCACACAGCAGGCAGGGCACAGGCACTGACTGCAGAGCATGGCTCTGGTAGGACTTGTAGGTCAGGATGCCCATCTTGAAGCAGCTGTCAGCCAGCAACCCCAGGTCCTTTTCTGCTGGGCAGTTTTCAGACACACTGCCCCAAGCCTGGAGCCTTCATGGGGTGGTTGTGACCCAGGTGCAGGACCCAGCCCTAGGCCTTGTTGAATCTCCTCCCACTGACCTCAGCTCATGGATCCAGCCTGGCCGGGTCTCTCCACAGAGCCTTCAGCAAGGGGCCTTCTGTATTTCATTTATAATCAATATGTTCTAAAGGGATTCCAAGGCAGGGTCATACAGCAGCATGTCAGAACTGCTTCCTTGGGCTTTGCTAGCTCAGACCACGAGGCTCTGCTTCTCTGCATATTTTGGCTGTGTGCTTGCTAATTATGGTGGAAAGACCACAGAAATGATGGATCTGTGTTAAAGAGCTTGCTTTTCAAGCCAAGGAAATTGGCCACAACTCTTAATTTCTTCTCTTTTTATCTTTTAAAGGGCAACACTTTAAGGAAAATCCTCCTGTATCGCTACTTTAAAGGAGAATATGGAAGTAGTGTGAACGGGCCCCTGTCTGCCAGCTACAGCAAAGCTGCACAAGTGGGAGGTAACTCGGTGTGGACCATTTAGAGAGTCCAGAATTAGCAGCACCAATTTCTCTAACAGACATTTTGGAAGTGCTCCAGAAATTCAGCTGCAAACTAATCAAGCATGTTCTGTAAGCAGCTGGAGGAGAGGTGCATTAGACTTCTCCTGAGTGGAACAACTCCTCTGACAGGGCTGGTGGTGCGTTTGGTGCTTCCAACGCAGGGACCTGCCTTGTGCCCTGCAATCAGACATTCAGTTCAGGTCCAAGTGGTAACACCTTTTTAATTCGCCAGCAAATCTGCCTCCAGAAATTAGGCAAAGCACAAAACATTGGGACAAAGCTGTTGCTGGAAATTAAAAAAAAAAAATAAAATGAGATTAAATCTCAGATCCTGTCTTGGTACATGAAAAAAAATATGAAGAAAGACTTCTCACCAAGACTGTGGTTAGGCAGTGGAACAGCCTGTCCTGAGAGGCTGCAGAAAGTGTCAGCTCTACTGCTGTCAGCAGGAAGTTGGAGTTCCTGGTCCCTGTAGGTGCCTTAAATCATAGAATCACAGAACGGTAAGGTTGTAAGGGACCTCAAGGACCATCTAGTTCCAACCCCCTGCCAGAGGCAGGGACACCTCCCACTAGTACAGCGTACTCAAGGCCTACTCCAACCTGGCCTTGAACACCTCCAGGGAGGGAGCAGCCACAACCTCCCTGGGCAACCTGTTCCAGTGTCTCACCACCTTCACAGCAAAGAACTTCCTCCTAACATCCAGTCTAAATCTCCCCTCTGCCAGTTCAAACCCATTGCCCCTTGTCCTGTCATTGCAAGACCTTGTCAGTAGTCCCTCCCCAGCCTTCCTGTAGGCCCCCTTCAGATACTGGAAGGCTACTCTAAGGTCTCCTGGAAACTTCTCTTCTCCAGGCTGAAGAAGCCTTATTTTTTTTAATGATCCCATTACAGAAGCCGCAGGAGGTTACAGGGTGGTTTCTGGACAGCACATTTTGCTCCCTGCAAACTGGTGGAGTAAAACTGTGCTCTGTTTTTGAGCTCTCTCCCTAAAAATTGTGTGCAGATCTCTGTGTGTGCACATGACTCTCATCACAAAGGAGGTCTGAACCGTTGCAGTCAGCGGCAGCTGCAGTGACCGACTGCAGCAGTGCTTTCTGCTCCTCAGAAGTGCAGGGCTCATTCTGCTCAGAGCAGTATCACACTGCTCAGGTTTTCCTAAGGCACTGACAGCTGTGCACAAGGCAAGATACTAACTGGTGCTAATTAATGACTTTAAATTATTTAAGACAATTCCTTAAACCCCACATTTTTAATGTGGATCACCTCAAGCCTTAAAGAACATCCTTGTGCTGCTCATGGGCTAGGAGCCTTACTGGGCCAAAGCATGAAGGTGGAAGCCATAGCCAGAGCGGGTTTACCAGCACACAACCCTCCTGTAGGCCTGGCCTGAGAAGCAGGTTGCAAAGTGGTTTCGGAGCAGTGACCAAATGTATGTGGGATCAAAAAAGGGGTTCAGTGGGCAAATCAGAGTCATTTCATAGAATCACAGAATGGCTTGGGTAGGAAGGGACTTCAGAGCTCAGCTGCTCCAACCTCCCCACCATGCCTGGGGACACCTCTCAGCTAGACTCAGCTGCTCAAGGCCTTAAACACCCCCAGGCAGGAGGCTGCCACAGCCTCCCTGAGCAGCCTGTTCCAGAGTCTCACCACTCTCCCACTGAAGAACTTCCTAAGATCCAGTCTGAAAACTGTGACAAGAAGGATTCAGGGTTTTGATTTATTTCTCACTCTTGGGGCTCAACGCTGCAGTTTCAGAGAACAGTCTTGTTTGTGTGGAGGGAAATTCTGCCTGGCACTGCATTCCAAGGTGAAGTTTGTTACATTGCTCCCATGTGCACAAGGCAAATCGTTGTCACTAATGACTTTGTTTTCACACACACCTGTGAAGCAAGCACAAGTGCTGTGGTTTTGTCCAATTTGCAGGTGGATTTTCAGGACAAGACTCGGACAAGTCTGGGGTGACCATGTTTGATATTCAGTGCCTTCTGGACAAGGAAGGTGCCTCAGAACTGGTCATAGATGTCATCGTCAACACCAAGAACGACAGGATTTTCTCAGAAGGCATTTTGCTTGGGATTGCCTTGCTTGAGGGTGGAAACACCCAAACACAGGTACTCGTTCACTGCCTGGGGCACGTTGATCTCCAGATGCTCACTCTGAGCTCCGGGGAACTGCTTGCTCGTCACGGGTTGTGGAGCACTCCCTGTTGTGCCATAGCCCTTGGTGCAGGCTCCTCAACAGCAGCACGCTTTTCCCAGCTGCCCTTTCTGGGCAGCACAGTGCTCCTCTTGATCTGGTCCTTGCCCCGTGGGTGTTATCTCCAGTCTTCAGTTTGTGCCATTGAACATGGCAGTGCTTTCCAGTGTACATGCAGCAGTACCGGCAAGTTGCATTCTGGAAACGTTTGGGACGTTTGCCAAAGAGAGGAGAGCTGGCTGCTGGAGAAGTGGCTGTTTGAGAAGAGCAGGCTCCCAGCTCAGACAAAATAGCTGCTTCAAACTGCAGACTCTAGCTTTTGTGAATGATGTCCCTCTCAGCCAGCTTTAGCTAGATCAGAGGTGATTGTCTGTTCTTACTCTCTGGTCAAGAGTCACCACCAGAGAATCACAGAATGGTAAGGGTTGGAAGGGACTTTCCAGAGGTCATCCAGTCCAAACCTCCTACCAGGGCATTTCACACAAGAACACATTCAGGCAGGTTCTAAAAGGCTTTAGAGAAGGAGACTCCAGAACCTTTCTGGGCAACCTGCTCCAGGGCTCTGGCACCCTCATAGCAAAGAAGTCTCTTCTCATGTAGAGGTGGCACCTCTTGTGTTCCAGCTTGTGCCCATTATTCCTTGTCCTATCACTGGGCACCGCCAAACAGAGCCTGGATCCCTTGTCTTGCCCCCCACCCCTCAGACATTTATAGACACTGATCAGATCATCTCTCAGCCTTTTCCTCTCCAGGCTAAGCAGAGGAGAGGTGCTGTGAATCACTCCCTACATTCCCCATATCTCATTGTTGAAGGGAAACTAAACCACACAGCTTACACCCCATTGCAGGACTATAGATGTTAAATGAAAGGAATCCCATCCTCTGTCTTTATTCTCTGAGAAACCACAACACCATCTGTTACCCTTAGAGAGTGGCCACAAGATGTTAAAGTGCAGTTTTGCTACAGCTTTCTTAAATTAATTGCTGGGGGTTGTAGAAAGCTTTTACTTTAAGACCAAGTTAGTAAAGTGCTGGAAGTGGTGCTCAACCTGCTTGGCAGTGGTGGTAAGGACGGGACTTCATGACCTGAAATATAAATTCCATGTGTGTGTGAAGTACAGTGTCTGTAGCCTAGGCTAGACACTGCAGGTCAGATGTTCCAGGCCGCCTCTTGCTACATACCTACAATCACTTCTCCCTTACTTGTGGATGGAATATTGTAACTTTAGAATGTCTGGAGAAACGAAGAGCGTCACAAAGTGATCCAAGTTTAATATTGTGACATGCTACATACTGCAAATAGGAGTGTTCACCATTTTATCCTGTTTTAAAACCAGTCTTGTGTTCCGCTTTGTGGAAGAAGTGGTCGGGCAGTGGCCAACCCATTTTCTAAGTGCAGTAACTATTAATTTGTTTCACCAAAACTGCTGTGGTTTTGTCTTTCTTCTTCCTTAGAAGACTGATCTTTAAGGAATGTATTTTTTTGCAGTACTCCACATACCAGCAACTGAAGGAGCAGAAGAAGTCAGAGAAGTTCTTTAAAGTCCTGTATGACCGCATGAAGGCTGCACAGCAGGAGATCCGCTCCACAGTCACAGTGAGCACTATTGACCTGGGCAACAAGAAGAAGGATGAAGACAGTGACCTGACCACATCTGTTCCCAAAAAGAGAGGTAAGAAGGCACCCATGTTCACATGGGGAGGACTACACTGTGCTCCAGCAGCACCTGCTGTAGCAGCACACTGCGCTGAGCAGGCAGCTTTCATATTCACCCCTGCCAATTCTCATTTTCTGCCTGCTTGTCTCTGCACTGGAGGCTGTCTCTTGAGCTGGCTGCAAGTTCAGTGGAGCTGTGGCAGCTTATACCAGTGGAGGATATATGACCATGTGCTAGAGCAGCAGCAGCAGAGTGTGCTGCTAATGAGGCTATTGCACAAGAGCAAGACCAGGAACTGATTTCCCACCCTGTGGCCCCTCCATTGTTCTGATCATTTATTGTGTATGGAGAGAACTTGTAGAGCTTTTTGTCTTCAGATTCTGTTTCACTCTGTTTTGTGGTTGGCTTGGAACATACTGTCCCTGCATGAGTGTTGCTTTGATACTCTTTGTAAGTTGCCTAGAGGTCTTTGAAAAGTTAGCAGCAGCAAAGAGAGAAAGAGCTGTGTTCACTGTGATTGTGCTCTTATTGTTTAATCAACCAGGGGAAAGAGTTTCCAAAATTAAGGAAAATTATCATCTTTTCAGTAAAGGATTCAGCCCTGCACCTGAAAGAGGGTATGAAAGGACAGTTAACAGAAGCATCTTCTGCAACATCCAAGGCTTATTCTGTGTACAGGAGAGAAATGGACGCAGAAATAGATTTCATGGGCTCAGGACCTGACGCTGCAAATGCAGAGGAGAAGTCTGCAGAAGAAGCAGTCATGAGCCCTGCCATTGCCATCATGCAGCCAATACTGAGGTTTCTTCAACTGCTGTGTGAGAACCACAACCGTGAGCTCCAGGTAAAGGGGTTCTCTGAGCTGAGCTCCAAAGGAAAGGCTGCAGGAGCTGGAGCACCATAAGGGAAGAATAACACCCCCGTACCTGGCTCCTCTTACAGAACTGGGCTGTCTGAAAGGTTGCTTTTCTCTCAGTCCATGGGATGAGACAGCCCTGGTCAAGAATAACTTGTACCTCTGGTTGAGCTCATATCTTTATCCTCTGAACTGCATGGAGACCACAGCATGGCCAGATGGAATTGGGAGGTGTCTAAATATGTCTGTGTGTATAGTTCCTGTGCACACCTGGTGGGTCACGGGCCTGGAGACCACAGGAGGTTTCTGGGCAAAGTCTTGGTACTTCTCTTTTCCCTAGGTGTTATGATTGAAGGCTTGAAGATACTTCATGTGTCCCTGCTATGAGTTGTTTTGGTAGGAACTGCTGTCCCTGGCAAGACGAACTGAAAATTGTCCCCTTCCATGTATGCATGGGGAAAGGCTATGTTTGACTCTTAACACTCTTCTTTTGTTGCTCTTTGATGTTTTTGTAATTTTCCTTTTCTTTATCCACCAGAATTTTTTAAGACATCAGAACAATAAAACAAACTACAACCTGGTTTGTGAGACCCTCCAGTTTTTGGACTGTATCTGTGGAAGCACAACAGGTGGGCTGGGCTTGCTGGGGCTTTACATCAATGAGAGGAACGTGGCTCTCGTGAACCAGACGCTGGAAAGCTTGACCGAGTACTGCCAAGGCCCATGCCATGAAAACCAGGTATGGCTCAAGTGGCTTCTGGGTGCTCCACAGGGTGTCTGGATGTCTCTCTCTGTGTGTAGGGAGCCCTTCAGGGGTCTTGATAACAGGAATTCACTCAGAACTGCTATGACTGGGCTTGACATGTTTCACCTGAGCAGCCGCTCCAATCAGAACTCAAAGCAGGCTCTTCCTGTGCTCTCCCTGCTTCTGCAGAAGCTTTCCAGGCCTCTTGGAGACAGTTTCATGTCTTGTGTTGGTGGGTCTGTGCCTTAAACATCGCTTTGTAAGACTGGGTTTAGAGTCACAGTTATGGAAGAACACCGTGAGCACAATTTCTCCCTTCTCATACATTCTGCCTTTCCTGGTATTGCTGGAGGTTGTTAACATTTACTCCTCTTAATTCACATATCTGCCATGGAACTTAGTGCCCTGTTACACAGCCTAGCAGCATCTTTAATTATGGTGTCAGCAGTGAAATGGATGGAGACCAAGGACGTGCTTTTAATCTTCTGTGCCTCACTTGATGAAGGCTCTTTATGTCCTGTAGCTGTGACTGGGGAGATGCCTCTTTAGTGCCTGCTGAGGCAGCACAGCAAAGTAGAGAATGTGTTACCTGCTGCTGTGTCTGATCTGAAGGGAAGTGAAGTAAAGTTGTCACAGTGGATGTAACTGCACTTTTTGCTGTGGATTAGTAATAGGGAAATTGTGGTGGGTGAAATTACAGTGGCAACCTGTTCTGGGCCCTAGAAATAGCTGAAGAAACACAGTTAGGTGTGAATGCTGGTACCTGAAGGTGCACCAGTGGAGTGTGAGTGCTGTTGTTGTGGGTGCTGGTAATCAGCTACCTTCACTTGGTACTTCGAAAGCAAACAGACAAAAGTGCTCTGGTGGACAGAAGGTTAAAAAGTTACATTTGATCCACTAGCAAATGGGGAGAGCATCTGGGAAAGAAAAGCACAATTACAAGACTAGAAGTAAGAAAGATAACTGTGTTTCAAACTAGTGTGTTCTCCAGAAGCTACCTTGAGGAGCACTGGAGGAAGTTGCACTTTGTTCCTTAGGCCTGCCTGCTGGAGAACCACTTGAGTTCTGTGGTGTACACCAGCTGCAGCTGTAGTTCAGAGGCTGATGCACCATGCTGTTGTTGTCATTTTTATCTCTGCCTTTCTGGAAAGAGTGGTTGGGCACTGCCCAGGGAGGTGATGGAGTCCCCATCCCTGGAGGTGTTCAAGGAACATATGGCCATGGCCTTGGAGGCATGGATTGGTGGCTGTGGTGGTGTTGGGCTGATGGTTGGACTGGGCTTAGAGGGCTTTTCCAACCCAAGCAATTCTTGATTCTACATTAAGCATCTTTGCTGTTTCTGTGTGAATGTTCAGCTGCACCTGGCAGTGCTGCTGTGCACTGCTCTGTGTGGCTTTTGCCACTTGGTGCCAAGCCCTGTAGGCATGGTGTAGCTTGTGCCACCTCTTTTCCATCCATCTCCCTCTGACAGTGCTGGGGCTAGCTCTGTACCAGACCAGTCTCCCTCAGTACCTCTTGTGGCACATTTTGAGGCTGCTCTGCTTTCCCTGGGAGGTTTGCTGCTGTTACCAGACCTTTCAAGCTCTGGGTCCTTATTTTAGACCCATGCTAACGTGCATGTTCCCTCCTGCCCTTCCTCTGTGTGTCACTTCCTCTTCCCTTTTCCCCTCCTGCCCTCCTTCTCACTCCCTTCTCTTCTCTTCCAGACTTGCATAGCCACCCATGAGTCTAATGGGATTGACATTATAATTGCACTCATCTTGAATGACATCAACCCTCTTGGCAAATACTGCATGGAGCTGGTGCTTCAGCTGAAGGTACAGTTGGTGTGAATCTGTGTATTTAAATTTCAGCAATAGCAGAAGGCAAACCTGAGCAAGAGCTGTAGGCAACCTGACATTTACTCAGTCTTACCCAGAGCAGAACATCCTCAGCAGCCTTTGCAAACAGACATGGCAATGAGTTCACCTCAGCTGCTGAATCCTTATCAGTCCCTCTGCCAAAGGCTGGATGGGCTCCTAGATGAGCTTTTCCAGTGTGTGCTGCTGCCTGCAGAGGGGAGCGCTGCTGCCTGCAGAGGGGAGCTCTGCAACTGTGCTGTCTGCCAAGCAGGGTAGAGCTTGGCCAGGAGCAACCTTGGCTTACTGTCTTTTCTTGCCTTCCAAATGAAGTATGGAGAACAAGAGAAGCAGCACCCTGAATATGTGCTCCAGATGTGGGGCTGCATCACTGCAGGCAACTTGTCTTCTAGGATCCAAAGCTTTCTGAATTAGCTGGGTTGTCCCTGCCAGACAATAGAGCATTCTGTGTGAAGTAAGTGGACTACAGGTCCAGGGTACATCTGAGATGAAATTTGACTGCTTACAGGAGATGTTGATGAAGAAGGCAGAAATTAACTACTTGATAGTGTGCATGGGGAAGCACTTTCTACTGACACAGCAAGGGAACATCTGGAAGATGCTTAACACAGAGGGCAGGTGGAACCAGTTGCAATTAACTGGCTGCAATGATGTAAGCATGGGAAAGGGAGAGCCTACATCGTGGCTGGACTCGAGGATCTTGGAAGGTCTTTTCCAACTGAAAGCATTCTAGGATCTTTCCTATTTTTGTTGCAGGTGGTCTGCTTCCTCCCCCAGGCCAGCAAATGTTTTGTAGTAGCTGCATTGCATCCTGCTGGCAGCACGATGGCTGTCTGGCCAAAGCATGAGTCCTTGCAGCCAGAGTGCCACAGTGGTGACAGTGCTGCCGTGTTCAGCCCTTCTCCAGCAGGCACTGAACTTCAGCTGTCCTGAAGCCCAGGCTTCTGTGCCTGCATCCACCCAGCTACAGTAACTGCAGTACTGTTTTGATTTGCCATGGTCATGAAGCTGGCAAATGCTTCTGGGACATCTTTCTGTGAAATAACCAAAAGGGAATTTAGGCATTGCTGCAAGGGGCACTTTTGCTCTGTTCTCAGGAGGCTTCCTCCTTCACCTTTCTCTTGCTTAAATGGCAGCAGTCATGGTGAATGATACCAAAGGTTCACACTGGGGGGAACAATTCTGATTTTACAGAACCACAGAGTCATTTAGATTAGGCACTGTGGGCTGCTTCCAAGTGTTCACACAGCTCCATCTGCAGTAGGGGATGATGAGGGGATGCTCTGGCAGGTGAAGCAGGGCAGCCATGCTGCACCAGCAGGGACTCAGACGTCCAAACCCACTCTTCCTCCACAACATCTGATTCATCTGGTCTCCAAAGTCCAAGGCACTGCTGGGTTACTGCTGCTGAAGCTGGCACTGTTCAATCCTGGGAGAGATGTCAGTGAAAAGCAGCCAGCTCACAAAATTCCCCCACAGGAGTGTTTGGTAGTGAAACAAAATTCCAGGGATGTATGAAAGCAGTTTTGGGTTTATTTAACACTTCTTTTATTTAAGTAATGGCCACTCAGTCTTCATGAAAAACAAAAGGGGAAGGAAACCTGCCTGCAAGCTGAAACCTCTTTGAGACTACTGAGTATTGTCCTAGTAGAAAGCTGTGAGAAGAGCTTCTAGGTGGGCAGTAAGGAAGCAAAATGGGATTTAGTGTCATGTACAGCCTGCTTACTGTTAGTTAGAATGCTTCTTCAGCACAGTGTGCAGTGGCCCTCATCATCTCAGTTAAAACAAATGCAAAGGTTGCTAATCCAGGGAGGAGACTGAAGCTTGCACTAACTCGGGTATGTATCTCCAGAACAACGCCTCCAAGCTTTTGCTGGCCATTATGGAGAGCAGGCACGACAGCGAGAATGCAGAGAGAATCCTTTTCAACATGAGACCAAGGGAACTGGTGAGAAAACTGCTGAATATTCATAAATCTTTGGGCTGACAAAAAAAAACAATTCTGTGGTTAGGATGTTGTTCAATGCTGTGCATCTGAACTGAGAAGCGCTGGCAGCCTGCGGTGGCTCAGTGCATCAGGACAGCACTTGTGCACGTGGGCCCTGGCAGAGGATCCAACCTGCACACTTCCAAGCTGTACAGCTTGGGTGTTTTCATCCTTTCCCAGCACTTCCCTGGACCTGTCTCTTAGCTAAACTACCCTGCTCTGCTAGACTGCCTTGAGTGCACTTTGTCAGGGACTGGCCAAGTCAGCCTGCGCAGCTGCCACAGCGCCAACAGGATGTGCCTGCAGGGATGTGCCCCCTGGCTGCTGTGCTCTGGAGCAGCTGTGATGCCTCTGTAGGTCCCCAGGAACTTTAAATAGGTTTGAAATCTGGAGAAATTATTTCTAGTCCATTTCTATTTCTAGTTCTGCTAACTGTGTAGCAGATCTTGTGGGAAGATCTGTGGGCATCAGCCCTGCCCTAGGCACAGCCCAATGACCTGCTGGTCTGGTGGCATCACTGCTAAGGCTGCTTATCAGCACGAGGAAGACCTAAGGTGATAGCTGCAGGATCAGGCCTCGTGTGGGGAACAGAGAATTTCTCCACCTTGACCCTGTGGGAGGCTTTTGAATGTTCTGGGGTTTCTTCAGCACCCTGCCCAAATCTGTGTCTTTCCTTTCCTCTTTGGACAAGTTTTTTTTTTTCTACTAAGGGAGTGGGTAAGGCTGAGTGGGGTTGCAGCCTGCTCTAGTCAGAAGGAGATTGAGGCTGCCCAGCACCACCTGTCTGTAAATCTGTCCTCAGGAATACCTGCTCACAAGGGCTGGACATTCCTACTCACTTCTCATGATTACACTTTTGTTCCTGAGAAGTGTGGCACTTTGGAGCTTCATAAACACTTCAAGCTTGTCTCTGTTAAGTGTTTATCTGATTGCTCACACATCTTGCAGAACTATAGAGCACCCATTCAGGCTGGAGTGTGTTCAGACACAGAGTGCCTGTACCTAAAGAATGACAGTGATGGGTTTCAACTCTCCCTGCCTGACCTCTCTTGCAGGTGGATGTGATGAAGAATGCCTACAACCAAGGCCTGGAATGTGACCAGGAGGAGGAGAATGGAGATGATGGCATCTCCCCAAAGGACGTTGGTCATAATATCTATATTCTGGCACACCAGGTAGGCTCTTTGGGGCATGATGGCTTTGTTTGGGACACTATAACTTTGGAGCATGATGGCTTTGAATGGGGCACAATAGCTTTGGGGCACCGTGGCCTTGTTTGGGGGTGTGATGGCTTTGAATGGAGTGTGATAGCTTTGGGGTGTGATGGCTTTGAATGAGGCCTGATAGCTTTGGGGTGCAAAGGCTTTGTTTGGGGCACTAAGGCCTTGAATGGGGTGCGATAGCTTTGGGGAAAAAAGGCTTTGAATGGGGCAGGAAGGCTTTGAAAGGGGCACAACGGCTTTGAACTGGGCAGGAAGGTTTTGAAAGGGGTTGGATGGCTTTGCTGCATGATGGCTTCCACAAAAGTGTTGCAAGCTTCAACTCCACACAAAACCTCTCTGATCAGAAGTGGGAGCTTTCCCTTGTGATTTCCGACTCGTGCTTGTGTGCATCATGACTTTGGGGAGCTGCTGAGAGGAGGCCCAGACAGCAGTGTGTGGCTAGGCACAGGCATTCTGCAGGGCTTGGTGGGCTCTGTTTGTGTCAAAAGACACAGGACAGGAGCAGGGCAACTGATGTCCCTTTGGCTCATTTGTATGAATCAGTTCATAAATGATGTTATCATAGAATCACAGAATGGTTTAGGTTGGAAGAGACCTCAAAGATCATCTAGTTCCAACCTTCCACCATAGTCAGGGACACCTCCCACTAGAACAAGTCGCTCAAGGCCTCAGTGTGTCAGAGCAGCCTCAGCTGCAGTACCAGGCAAGCCTGAGCTGAGAAGATCCCTGTGGTTTGATTTGTTAGCTACCCAGCAAGAGGAACTGGACGTTTTTACTCTTTTCCCCTTTCAAATTCTTCTGTGCTGCTTTTGATCCTTTTTTGGTCACTGTGCTTCTCTGCTGGTAAAGATAGGATGTAGGTTTTGTTGAATGAGAGATGGATTCTTCAGAGCAGTTAGTATCAAGAATTGTTTCAATTGTGTCAAGAGTAGTGACTTTTTTTTTTTTTAATTAGAAGAGTAAAGATGGATTTCTGGATTCTGTCGTAAATGACTGCAGCTGGTGTGTCATGGAGGCCAAATTTTCAGAAGATGTTTTTACTAAATACAAAGAACTAAACAGTGGGGACAGGGAGTGTCCTGCATTCACTATACTAATTAAATGTTGTTAGGATTTGAATGCCCAATGGGAAGAGTGTCCTTGCACTCGTGTTGGGCAATGTTTCTTTGAAGCAGAGAATGCAGAAACAGTTGCTGAGCTCTGCTCTGCCCTTCCAGCACACTTCACTAAGTCTGGTTCTTGCAGTGTGGTGGGGGTGACCCTTAGCTTTTCCTGCAGCCAGCAGGGCTCTTCAGCCACTCTCCTGACACTTGTGGCCACTTGCTCTCCTTACAGCTCTGTGGTGCCCCTGTAATAGCAGAATTGAAGAGCAGGAGTTCCTCTTTCTGCTGTTGCAGCCTTCAAACACAGACAGTTTATTTCAGGGAGCTTGAACTGCAGTTTTTGTCTCTGAGCTCCTCAGGACGATGCCAGCTTCTGCATTTTGCCACCACTACATCCTTCCTGGACCTTCCTGTGGTTGAGTTTTACCAGAAGTAAAAGGCATTCTTTTAAATGGTTGGCCCATAGTTGGCATAGAAAGTTATAAATGTCACATGCAGGACTGAGATTTCTGGTACCACATCTCCTTCACAGCCTCCCAACTCCTGCCCTAAGCGCAGCACAAAACCTGTGTGTGTCAGTGCACACTTGTGCATCACAGCCACAGCTGTGTGAGCACCCTGGAATATCATGGCAGGACCCTGACTGGTGAATGTGCCATGTCATGGCAGCTGTCTCGCTTCTGCCATGCATTTCTCTGTCCTCTCTACTCTTCCCTTTACTTCTTCATCTAGCTCCAGTGCCAGTGGTGTGTCTGGGCAGTTCTGTCAGCTCTCTGCCTCTTCTTTCCAAGCCGTGGTGACAGCAAAGGGATGCGCTGCTCTTATTGCTGTCCTTTCAAAAGATGGTGTTCAAGCAGGCCACACTTTGCTTTGCAAGGTTAGTAAGGCTGTCCACAAAAAGGCTTTGTCTCATGTCTCTGTAGCAATTACTAAAGCTTTTGACATCTTAGCTCCAAAAAGCTCCATATTTACTCACTGCCTATATGCAGCACCATTGCTGCAGGAGAGTCGAGTTTGTAAGTGGTTGCCCCAAAGAGAAGAACTCATGAAAGGCTTTTCAGGTGACCACTTCAGCTTGCTGCCTGTTAGTTGAACAAAGTGTTGCAGCAGATTGTTCTTGGAGCCAGCAGTGTTTGTGTCAGCTTCATGACCTTGTGTGTTTGCTAAGAAGATTGCAGCCACAGGCTCCTGCAGTCCCCAGGGCTGTGTGTTTGCTCCCCTGGGCTGGATTGCTGCTCTGGGATTCCCAGCTGGATACAGACTGTCTCAGGCAGGCAAGAAGCCTAAGCTGATGCACTGTACCTTTCAGCAGGGGCTTTATTGGAGAGGCTCAGAGGAACGTGAACCAACTTTGCTAGCCAACCTGTGGCCTGAGAGGGGGCATCTGGGAGAACTGTGGAGGCATCTCCTCAATCCAGAAGGATGTGAGTGGGCTTGGAGCAGGGTAGCAAATTCTAATATTGTAGCCTTTCCAATTCTCAGTGCTTTGGTTATTCCTCCATCTGGCTCCCAGGGCTGTTGGAGGAGCATGGGAGTACTGACACCTTTGGGGGTGCATCTTCTGTGCTCAGATGCTCTGCTTTATGTGGATGCTGAAATTCCTTGCTAGAGAGGGAGCACAGGGCTTGGAATTCCACAATACCTTTGTAACCTCTAAATAAATAGAAGAGCTGCTTTGGTTTTTTTGAATGAGGTTAAGCCACGATCTCCTTTAAATCCCAACAGAGTACCAAAACTACCTGTACTTAAACCATATCCTGATGGCACCAAGACTTCATGAGACGTTACTTCCTCTACCCCTCAGGTCAGAGGAAACTCACACTGCTTGGCAGCAGTGCAGGTACACAGCATAAACAACACAAGTGCAGAAAGATTGGAGCTTGTCTGGTCCCAGACTCACTGATTCCACTGAATGAAAAAGCAGATCAGTCGTGTTTGGAGCAACATTGCCCATGCCCACACTCAGCAGCTGCTGTGAGCAGGCAATAATTGGCAGCTGTTGCTGGGGATTGTCTCCCCCAGTGCCTGGTGGCAAATGGAGAAAGGTGGTATAAGAAATGAACAGGATAACATTCTGAAAGAGAAGGTGGTCACATCCATCCTGTAGCATAAATTTGGCCTTAAAGATTGAGTAGCTGTGAGTATGTGCAGTAAGGATGCTCCCTTTCTGCAGGGTGGGCAGAGTGGTTTGAGCTGAAGGATGTCATTGTTTGCAGGGGTTTGCTGAGGTTTGCAGGGGTTTGGGTTTTTAGTTTTGTTTTGTTGGGGGTTTTTTCTGTTTGTTTGCTTCTCTCTCCTTGACAGAGAAGCTCTTGCTGGTGGCAGTGCCAAAACAAAACGCTAATGGGGACCAGTCCTAAGCACTGTGACTGTCAGGGGATTCGTATCCTTGGCTCCCAGACCTGCAACTTCTCACAGAACTTTGATGCTCCCCATGTTGTTCTGTAGTTATCACCCTTGTGAGACAGGCTGTGGCATCAGAGTGACACTGGCTAATTAAATGTCAGCAGAGGCAGAAGCTGTTGCAAGGCTTTTACACTGAGATTGCCAGGACTGAACCAGAAGCCAGTGATGCACATCAGCCTCCTTGCAGCTCATTAGGATGGTAGAGAACAGAGTGGAGATGCAGCGTGGAGGCTGCCACAGGGCCTTGGTACTAATGAGCACCTGAAACATTACACAACTGTCTCTGGCTTTTATTAGGTGTGAAGTTAAAACCTTGGCAACTTGTCCTTCAATGTTTTCTTTTTCTTCCCTTCTCAGAAGCATTCACCTCAGAATCCTGTCATGGGTACCTCTGTTTTGCCTCTGGTGACTTGGGCAGCTGAGAGCTAGGATGCAGGCTAGAGCTTTTTCCAGTAGGTTAGCTATGAAGACTTTAACTTATTTTCATTTGTCTAGTTCTGCTTCTCTAGAGCAGATCTAAGTTACAAGCTGAGGGGAACCTTATTTCTCTCTACAGCTGCCCGAAAGGAGGCTAGAGTGAGGTGGGGGTCACTCTCTTTGTCTGGGACGAGGGCTAGAACGGGATGGACCTAACAAGAAACAAGCAATAGGCCTCAGGTTGCACAGAGGATCAGGTTGGAGATGAGGAAAATTTTCTTTGCTGCAAGAGTGGTCAGGGACTGGCACAGGCTGCCCAGGGAGGTGGTGGAGTGCCCATCCCTGGAGGTGTTCAAGAAACCTGTGGCCATGGCACCTGGGGACATGGTTTAGTGGCCATGGTGGCGTTGGGTTGATGGTTGGGCTGGATGAGTTTAGAGGTCTTCTCTGACCTCTATGGTTGTATGATTCTATGTTAAGGGTCTGTTATAGATCTGTTTTATTCCAGGTGGTGAGGGCTGTCTCCTGTGTGGCTGTGGTGGCTGTGTCTCACTGGTGCACAGGTGGCCTCAAAATTTGTGCTTTCTGGGCTGCTTCTACTGTCTTTGGCTTCTGCAGCCTCTGTCCTTGTGCTGTGTGCTTTACAAGATGTTTTTTGTCATTCGAAAATGTGTTGTTGTCAGGGCCCAAACTTTACAGTAGCAGCAATCTGGGTTCTCTGTGGGATGTCCTAGTTGTGAAATGCCCACTGCAGGCTGTGGCTTTGCTGTGATGGTGGCAGGCTGTGCGAGATAGCCTCTGTTCCCAGGGCCTGTGTGCACTCCTGGGTTCCTCTACAAGTCAGCTACATTTTGCTGTCTGAAGCAGCACAGGCTGGGGGCACTGACTTGGCTCTCCTTTGATTCTGGGTCACCAGCAGGACAGTTACTGAACTTCCCCCCTCAGGAACTGGTCATCATTCAGCTGTCGTAGAGCAAGTCCAGGGACGTTCTCCTCCCGCTCCACTCTGCCCTGCTGAGGCCACACCTGCAGTGTTGTGTTCTGTTCTGGGCTTCCCAGTTCGAGAGAGACAGGGAACTGCTGGAGAGAGTCCAGCAGGGGGACACAAAGATGAAGCCCTCCAGTAGAGGTGACCTTCAGGTGACCCAGAGTGCTCGTTTTCTTCTATCTAAAGCACAGTTAAAACATTTTACTTCAAGCTAGGAGGAACTTGCTTTGTTTGTTTTGAGGGAAGTGAGGGTAACCTTGGAAATGCCATGGAAGTGAAGTCTGGCCTCACTTAATGCTATCAGAGCAGCTCTAATAGGCCTTGTGCATCTGCACTGTCAGCTACACACCTTAATTCAGAGAGGGGCATCTCCTCTGACAGACATACTGAGCCCCCTCAGCTCTTCAGTAGCCACTGAAGTAATTGCAGGTCGGCAGAAATAAAGAACAGTAAACAGACCATCAGAACGTGTCTGTTCCTCACAGCTGCTCAGCTTTAGCTCACATCTCCTCTGACACCATGGTGATATTAGGTAGCTCAGTCATCAGAGATGAGCTGGATTTGCAGCCTACAGAGGGACCTGGCTCCACTGTGATCCTCTTTATTTCACTTATTTAACACAGTGCAGGAAACTGAAAAAGAGGTCACAGAATCACAGCATGTTAGGGATTGGAAGGAACCTCTGGAGTTCATTGAGTCCAGCCCCTGTGCTCACACAGGTTTGCCTAAAGCAGGTTGCACAGCAATGTGTCCAGGTAAGTTTGGAAGCCCTTCACAGAAGGAGACTCCACAACCTCTTTGGGCAGCCTGCTCCAGGGCTCTGTCATCCTCACACCAAAGAAGTTTCTCCTGATGTTGAGGTGGAACCTCCTGGGTTCCAGCTTGTACCTGCTGCCCCTTATCCTATCACTGGGCACCACTGAAAAGAGCCCAGTGCCATCCTCTTGACCTTCATTGAGCTGAAGGAGTTTCAGTGTGCAAAAGACACTGTGGCTCTATCCTGCTAATGTCTGAGATGAGACTTTAAGAGTGAGAAAACATGAGGAGGGAGTCAGCAATGCCAGACTCACACTTGGGGTCAGAGTCTGGGCTGGTTCTTGTGTAGCTTAGGTAGACTCTGAAGAAGATGATGAGCCTCTTCTTAGAGTACCAACCCATAACTTACTTTCTTCTCTACGCTTGGTACCAGAGGGAGGTTGACTGCCAGTCAATGACTTCCAGTCTTATGGCTTACAGAAGGAAGTCTGTAAGACTTACAGATGTAGACCTGTGGTTGCCCTCCCCACAGTGCCCTCAGAATAGAGTCATAAGCATTTCCTCTTTTTGCTGTGCTTGCCTTCATTCTCTTCACAAGGCATGTGTGGACAGCAGCACGTGACTGTCTGCAAAGCATCTCTGCTCGGAATGAGAAATGTGGGAAGTAAGGTCCTTGGTAGCCAAAGGATGCTGAGGTCCCTGAAGAGCAGCTGCACAGCTCTCTTCTCTCAGGTGTATGGATGGGGTGTGTCTGTGTACAGCACTGCTGGTGTGAGGGGTGACAATTCTCCTGCTGTGTGGATTTGGGATCTATGTGCTCGTCAGTCTGTTGCTGGTTTGGGTCTTTCTCAGTCTGGGTCTGTGAAATGTTGATGAGCAAACTAGGTGAGCTCCTAGTTTGGATGCAATGTTTTACCTGCCTTTTGCAGGAGTTGCCTGTGGCCAGGACCTTCCTCATTGTGCTGTGAAGAGGAAGGATTGCAGTAACTGCTCTCTTTTTCTTCCTTCTCCATTCAACTTTCTTGTTGTGGTCTCAGAATCGTGTCTGACTCTTCCTTCGTCTGCCCATTTCCTTCCATTTTGTACTCTCCAAGACTTGGGTTGCTGTAATCGTAGGAAGCAGCCAATAGTGCAGCTGTGCCATGCTGGTGGGACTCTGGATTGGCCACATCCTATGGTCAGTTCACACAAGAAAGCAAGCAGGACCGGTGTGTGCATGGGGTTGGTTTGACTCACCTGGGCACAGCTGCCCGTGGTGGTTCACACAGAGCCTGCAGAGATGTTCCACACTCCCTGCACTCAAGTTCTTGCTGTTTTGCTGCAGCACATTTGGCTGCCTTCAGCTCCACACACACGCTTCAGGTTTTGCAAGAGAGCTCTGGCTGCTAGAGACAACAAATGGAAGTGAGGCTCCTTGAAATATCAGTGAGGCATTTTGTCTTCTGCTGGCTTTCAGCAGGGATAAGAGAACAACAAACCCCCAGGAAAAACAGCAGTGGAATTACTGTGGGGGTAGCAGACAGCATGGTGACAAAGATCACTGCACTGTGGTGGCTTCCCTGTGTGACAGTGCTGAGGTCTTCCCCTCCCCTCCGAGGCTCAACACTGTTGCCCACCCTTGGCAGCTGGTGAAGGCTGGGGGTGGAGAGGAAGCCACGGCAGAGCCAGCAATGAATGCAGAGCACCTGGACCGTCTGGGCCCTGCTCATGCAGCACAAGCTACTGGGGAAGAGGCACTCTGAAGCTTTTTGCTTCCTCTGTAGGTGTGATCATTAAATGATATCAGTAAGTCCTGGACTGGAGAGGCTCCCACTGCTCCGTTCCTGCTGCCCCAATGACTGGCAGCAGATTGCTCTGTGGTGGGGAGGCAGAGGTGCTGCTCTTTAAAACCCTGATGGGACTTGTCCAGTGCATTGCAGAGCCCTGCTCAGCATGGATTGGAGCATGGGCGGTTGGGGAGTTGGTGCTGGGGTGGGGAAATGCCTGCTCAGTTATGGCCAAGGTGACATTTCCCTTTTCCTTGTTTGCCTACAGAGGAGTGTCCCCATTTGCCCCTGCTGGGTGGGAAGACCCTGGCATTCCAAGGCAGAGGGTATAATTTTCTCTCTCCTGTCTTCTGTCCTCACCCATCCTGTTTGCTACTCCCTTTCTCTTTGCTGTTTTTTCTCTTGGTCCTTGGTGTTTTCCTTGTCAGTCCCCAGGAACCTCTTTTGTTCCTTCTTGCTCTCTAAGCATGAAATTAAGCATTTGGGTGAGATCAGAGAACCATTTTGGCTGGGAAAGCCCTTTCAGATCATCCAGCCCAACCATTCTAATTGCCAAGGCTGGTGCTGACCCGTGGCTCTCAGCACCACATCTCTGCCTCTTTGAAACACCTCCAGGAATGGAGATTCAGCCACTTCCCTGGGCTGCCCGTGCCAGACTGAGAACCTTTTCACTCAAAAAGTTTCTTCTCATAGCCAACCCCTTGTGCAATCTGAGGCCATTTGCTCTCCTATTACTTGTTACTGGGATCAAAAGACCAAGCCCCACCTGACTCCAACCTCCTTTCAGGGAACTGCAGAAAGCCATGAGGTCTGCTGTCAGCCTTCTTTTCTCCAGGGTAAACACCCCCTGCTCCTTCACAGCCCTGTTCTCCAGACCCTTCCCCAGCTTTGTTGCCCTTCTCTGGACCTGCTCCAGCCCCTCAGTGTCCTTCTTGCAGTGAAAGCCCCAAAACTGAACCCAGGATTCAAGCTGTGGCCTCCCCCATGCTGAGTCCAGGGGGCTAATGCTTGTCCTGCTCCTGCTGGCCAAACCAGTGCTGATCCAGGCCAGGATGCTGGTACCCTTCCTGGCCATCTGGGCACACCCTGGCCCATCTTCACCTGCCATCACTCACCACCCCCAGGGCTTTCTCTGCTGGGCAGTTTCCAACCTCTCTACCCCCAGCCTGGAGCATTCCTGGGGTTGTTGTGACCCAAGTGCAGGAGCCAGCACTCGGCCTTGTTGAATCCCATCCCACTGGCCTCAGCCCATGGATCTAGCCTGGCCAGATCCCTCTGTAGAGCCTTCCTGTCTTAAAGAAGAGATGGACCCAAAGTAAGGGGTACTTGGAGATGGACAAGGGAAATAATTGAGTCAGAGACCCTTCTGGCTGAGGAGGGGTGGGTGGGATAGGGATTGCTTTAATGTGAAGGAGAGGCAAATAAGAGAGAATGTGACAGTGGTGTACAGGATGATGAGTGGTGCAGAGGAGATGCACTGGGTACTCTTGCTTGGCCTTTCATCAGGGCAGAAGCAGAGCAGCACAGATAAAGCTGAAAGGCAAGAATAGAGCACAGTAACTGCCTTGCTTCCACAAGCTCATCTCCTATGGACATCATGGTCTGGAATATCCCCTTTGGTCAGCTGGGTTCAGCTCTTCCAGCTGTGTCCTCCTAACTTCTTGTGCAGCCCCAGCTGGTGGGGTGGAATGAGGAGCAGAAAAGGCCTTGACCCTGTGTCAGCTGTGCTCAGCAATGACTAAATCAGCCCAGTCTTAGCAAGGCTGTTTCCACCATAAATCCAAAATGCAACCCCACACCAGCTACTGTGGAGGGAATCAAGTCTCCCTCAGCCAAAAGCAGCACAACCATGCTGGAGCTGGTATTGGGTGGCTTCAAAAGACCCTTGGAAAATTAATCTTTGAGAACATAAAAATGCATGCAATGGTTATCCATAAGTTTGCTAGGTAGCTGTGCAAGGCAGCAGGATGTTGTTGATAGAAGGAGATTGCTCTGCAGCTGCCCCTGTATGAGTTTTTATCTCGTGTGGGTCTACTCAGAACACTTTCATGAAAGGTTGCTCTTCTGCCACACTGGCTGAGGGCTCTGCTGGCAGGGCCAAGCAGACTTCTGCCCAGCAGCAAGTTGAAGGAGGTCCATTTATTCTTCCTGACTATTCCTGTCTAGTATTCTCTTGCTATTGGATGCTCCATTTATTACTCATCTTCAATTAATAAGTTGGTGTCAAGATCCAGAATAAAATGTATTTCAATCAGTAGATTCTAGGGAACATAAGCATCCTCACAGAGGATGTCATGAATACATTTGCTGACATCCTCAGAACTAACCCGGTGCAGCTATCAGGCATTTAAAATATTTACTGGAGCCATAGAATCATGAAGGTGGGAAAAGCTCTCTAAGATTAGCCAGTCAAACCATTAGTCCAGCGCCACCATGGAAGTTAAACCATGTCCCCAGGTGCCATGCCCACGGGTTTCTGGAACACTTAGGGATGGTGACTCCACCACCTCCCTGGGCTGCCTGTTCCAGTTCCTGACCACTCTTGCAGCAAAGTGTCTAAGAAGAGATTTGTTCTCTGGATGGCGCAGTTGGCCAAGAAGAGATATGTTCTGTGAATGGCACAAGGAATGCAGTAGGCAGAGGTTTGTAGAGACACACATTAGTGTGCTAGGAGTGTCTTCTGTACTGGTGAAGGATATATGTGCCCACCACTGCAGTCTGGCTGCCTCTGAACTAGTCATGGACAGTGTCTTGGCAGCCCTGAGACACCACCCTCCAGCATGCCAAAGAGCAGCTCAGCCATTTCCAAGGCCTGAGGAAATTTGCCAGTGCAGCTACATACCCAAAGGTGTTGCAAGGTTGCTGCCTGCATTTAAGTGAGGAGGAGCTTTTGGTTGGACTGGATGAAGTCTTCTCCAGCTGCAGCCACGCTGTGATTCAGTCTGGTTTCTTTGGCATTGTCAGAAGCCATCCAGGCTGCAGGCTAAGCTGCCTTTCATAAATCTCAGCTGAGGCCTGGCTGCTGACTTCTGAAGTCTAAATGATTTCTATTGTTCTGGAGGCATTGCATTCTTCTTGCTATCTGTGGAAAGAGCCCCACTGGGCCGAGCATGTCAGTTTCAGAGGGCCGGGGAGGAGCGTTGGTGTGAGATGAGGAAGCTGAAACCATGGCGGCAGGACGTCCTGCAGATTCATGCTTTTGCTTTTTCTAGTTGGCTCGTCACAACAAAACACTGCAGCAGATGCTGAAGCCGGGGTCAGACCCAGATGAAGGAGATGAAGCCTTGGGGTATTATGCCAATCACACAGCACAGATAGAGGTAAGGGATTGCTCACCAGATGAGTTTGCTTCTATCCTTGCTGGCACCACCTCCGTAACAGCTACGCTTCCTCAGACTGTGCAGATGATTTGTGACAACAACTACATGCTTTTGACTGTAGGAGAAGAGGAGTGCACCTGTGCTAAGAGGGGCTCAAATAATCATTTTGCAGTACCTTGCTTACGTGTTACCAAACATGTTTTGTTAGTGAAACAAGGCCTGTGGACAGTAGCTGTGTCATCAAGTCCAGAACAGTCTTGTACATACATCACTCAAATCACCAGTGGTGATAACTGATCCAACTAAAATTCTGGCTGGAGTGCAAGGGGGTTCTGAAGTGATCCAGACATTCAGTGTGGCTTTTGTTTAAAAACTCAAGGCCTGGCTTGGCTCATCAGTCCTGTTCTCAAGTCTAACCTTCACTCCTGCCATGGACTGGATTTCGATCAAAATCCACAGAGGTATTTAGGTTCCTAACTCTGGTATCAGTTCCTCTTACAGCTTTCATGGGGTTCCATAGGCATCCAGAATTGTAGCACCTGCAGTCCTTAGTGACTTTGTAAGGAGCAGAATTTCTTGGGTGCAAAGGCAGCTGCTGTGAGAGACTGCAGGAGGAAGAGGCATCCAGATCCTCTTGGATATGCTGTAGCCAGTCCAAAACTGCAGTGTGGTTGCACAGCCCCAGCCTCACTCTGAGCCAGTCATTTCAGTGCCAATGGGCTGCCAGGCTCCATCACCTACCACCTCCCTGCAGGGGACAGTCTTGACACAAGCATCTCAGGTCCATATTGTCCTAGCTGCCACCAAGACTTCTCTGTTTCCCACCATCCATTTTGCCTGTTACTGATCACCACAGGAAAGATGGAAGCTCCATGGCTGTGGCTGTCCAGAGAGGTGCTTGGTGCTCCTCTTAACTCATTGTAATGCTTCAGATGCTTCTGAAGTATGTCTTAGCAATTATCTACTGAGTTGCTGGGTAGGCTGCATTTCCAGACCTTAAGCAAGCACTGTGGTCTGTAGCTTTTTCCTGCTGTAGTTTCTGAAATGTCTGAAAGTCTCATGGCTGCAAAGTCTGTTCCTTGAGCAGATCTGGATGCCTCTCTCCTCAAGGAGGCTTTTTAGATGCCATTCTGCAGAGCAGCACTGCAACTCAGCTCTTTCTTTGAGACCCTGAGAGAACTGAGGATGTGCTGTTGGTTTCCATGACTCCCCTTGCCAGGTTGCTTGCTAGTTGCAGTGTCTTGTTGCACAGCTGCTGGCCTGAGACACAACTCCTAGGACACTTCAGAACTACCTGTTCAAGTTTCACATAATGCCCATGGGCAGGCAGGAGCATAATGATCCTCCGTCTCCCACACAGATGAGCTTGACTGTGTTACTCTTGAAAATTAATTAAGACAGTTTTTAATTATGTTCACATAATGAGCACGAATGAATAAAGAGAAGGGAGGGTTCTTGCCAGCAGGAGTGTGGCTGACACAGGGAAGCTGAACTGTGTCAAGTGGCTGTTTGCTCTGAAAGCAGGCCTGGACCTGTTTGACACTTCAGATACAGCTCCCCTGTATCAGGGGATCTCATCTGTGTGATTGGAAAGTCAAACAGTGGGACTGTTCTCACTGGTGGCTGTGCAGAGACACAGCTCTAGGAGGCAAGATGAACGTTCTGCCCCGTGTTTGTGATGCAGAGTCCCCGATCAGAATGGGGAGCCCATGCTGGTGGCAGCCTGGCGAGGTGGAGCAAAATGCAGCTCACTCCCCAGTCACTTGGTAGACTCTGAAACACCAACTGTCAAAACCTTGGGGGTTGCTGACTAAGGAGATAAAGCCTGACAAGACTTGAGTGTTGTCTGAGCAAGGTGCTGGTTTTGCATGTTCATCCCCACAGCTTACCTCGTCACACAAACTGGCTCAAGCTGACAAAAGAATGTCATCGTCTGAGCAGAAAGCCCCTGAACATCTGCACTGCTTACAGGAGAGATTTGCCTCAGTTTCTTGTAAAATGGAAGCTTTCAGAAGAACTTTTCTATACTGGGGAGAAGTGTGGACCTAGGTTTTGCTGGAGACATATTTGCCATTGTGATGGTTTGGGAGTTCACTGCCCTGCCCCACACTTTATAAAATTGCCCAGACTAGACTCAACCAGCTGGAAGTTAAGGACTGAAGCTCTGTTTACAGCTTAGCACAATATACAAGCAGAGATATACACTATAGACAGGAATAGTTACAGACATATACAAGTTAAAGGGAATACAGAAACACAACTCCCCTCCCAGAAATCAGAGTCTCCAGGAGGGGCTCCCAAACACCCTTCCAGCTTCTTCCCACCCCTCTGCCTTACCCCAGGGTTTGGCTTACGTGTAAGGTGAGTTTGGAGGATGGGCAAGGGGGTTCAGAAGCAGAGTGGTTAGTTAGGTTAGCAGAGAGGCCAGCAGACAAAACCCACAGCTAGAGAAACCAAGACTCTCTGAGTGTCTTATCTATGTTTGTGTTCTTGTTCTTATACATCTCAACAAGCCTATGAGTGAAGTAGACATCACCATTGTTTGCTTTTCTCAGCCTACAATCTAATTTTTTTTCATTAAAATATTCCAATTAGCCTCAAACCAGCACAGGCATCTTACTTCCAGGCAGGGTTTTGAAGGTAGAGGAGCAGATTTACCTTGCTTTAGGTTTGGCGGGCTCAGCTCCATTGAGATGTTCAAATCAGTAGTGCCTCAAGCCATGAATAAAAGGGGAGCTGGGAACAAGAAAGGGTAGGGCAGAGCAGTGGGAAGTGAGTGATGCTGGTGCAAACGTGCCCTTTGCTCGCAGATTGTCCGGCACGACAGGACGATGGAGCAGATCGTCTTCCCCGTGCCCAACATCTGCGAGTTCCTCACGCGCGAGTCCAAGAGCCGCGTGTTCAACACCACGGAGAGAGACGAGCAGGGCAGCAAAGTCAACGACTTCTTCCAGCAGACAGAGGATCTGTACAATGAGATGAAGTGGCAGAAGAAAATCAGGAGTAAGTATTGCAGCTGCCGGAAATGGCTTCATTGTACTAACAGGCTAGGTGAAGCCTTTGGATGCTTTCCTTTTAATAAGACCCTTCTGTCTGCTCACCCTGAGAGTGCAGAAGGCAAAGCTGTTCAGGGCTTGAGAGTGCAGGTCAGCAGGCCAAAGGGGCAGCTGAGACACTTGCATGCCACCATAAAAGAAGCATAGTCTGGAGCAGTTAGCAATAGCAGAAATGTGTTCAAGATGATGCCTTGGACTCCAAAAGTCAAACTGAGGGATGGAGGAACTGGGCGTAGTGCTAAACTCAATGGAGTTGCACTTAATTAAGCCAAGGCCCTTAATATTTAACAAAAACATGTGTAGCTGCGTAGTTGAGGTTTGGAGATTCCTAAAAGGTCATTAAAAAGCTTGTAAATGTCAGCTACTTAAAAACATCTCTCACCAGAACCTCAGCTGCTTTAAATCTACCCAGCTCCTGTGGAGCCCTGCCAGCTCACATCAGCATTGCTTGACTGGGCTGCAGTAGGTCCCAGTCTGTCAGCCCATACTGGTCCATGTGCCATGGTAGTGGGTGAGGCACATGCACCACCTTCAGCTGCTTGCAGATCTGAGAGGCACACTCAAGAGACCCAAGCAGGGACCCAGAGAGGAGGTGCAGTGAAGGGGTTCTCAAAACCTGGTACAGGCTACCCAGTGAGGTAGCTGAATCCCCATCCCTGTAGATGTTTCAGAGAGGCAGAGATGTGGTGCTGAGGGCCATGGTTCAGCACCAGCCTTGACAGAGTCAGAGAATGGTTGGGCTGGCTGCTCTGGGAGGGTTTTTCTGAATCATATGAAATGATGCTGTGTGTGTGCAGAGATACAGAAGAGCAATCACTTCATTCACTGCCCAAGGGCAGGTGCTGTGGAGTGGCACACTCAGAGCTGCTCTGTTGATTAGGAAGGAAGAGCATGATCTGTGGTCAGAGCAGCAGGGAGTTTGGATAGTCAAAGCAATAGGATTTAGTGCAGCATCCTTCATGTGATGGAAACATGAATGTTGGTTATGTCAGTTCCCAAGTTATAGTGTCCAGAGGCAAGAGTAGGTTTTCAGTGTGAACTTCTCATCCCAGGGCCACTTCCCTTGGTAACACTCTAAGAACTTGTCTGTACTGACACACTGACCAGAACAGAAGCTGAAAAATAAACTACCCCCAAACAAATCCCTGTCTGTACAACCTGGTTGGGAATAAAACGTATAGCAGAGGAAAATCACTTCAATAACAAAATCAGATCTGTGGGGTTTGGTTATGAAAAATATAAGAGCTCAACTCTATGCTGATAGAGACCAGAGCTGCCTAATGCTATGAGCAGAGAAAATTGGTTTATTTTTATTCAGAACAGAAAATCACCAATTCCTTTCATCAGTGCAATGGCTCTCAAGGCTTCCTGGTGGATTTTTTTTTGGTTTGAAAAGATGATAAAGGTGGAGATTGGGTTAATTCTTCCATCATGCAGGCTGTGGTGCTGCAGTTGACAGATGGCTTTTGCAGTGGCTCCAAAGGCTTCCAGCTCAGCAGTCGACAGCATGAGGTTATCACAGTGAAATCTGAATATTTCCCTAACCACAATTAAACTCTGTTTAGGCTAAAGCCTGAGACAGGCAGCTGCAGCTGGGGGGGGCTGCAGGCAAGTCAGCAATGCGCTCTTGCAGGAGGTCCGTGGCACGCTGGAGTCCCCCTAGCGGGAAAGCACCGCGACTGGGGCTGCCTGCGGTCTGCTCACACCTTTCACACAGCACTTCTCGCTGCGGCAGCATCCCTGGGCTATAAAAGCTCTACTTGAAGCTGTCCAATGGCAAACCTGTGTGTGATGCCTATCTGGTTTAGTTCATTTTAAAGACGTGCATGTTTTCTTCGCTGTTCTGTATTGTCTTACTTCCTTCCAGGCCATTACTGATTGATTTGCTGCCTTTGATTTCACTGATTGCTACTCTTCTCCCCTTTCTAGATAACCCACCCCTGTTCTGGTTCTCCAGACACATCTCTCTCTGGGGGAGCATTTCTTTCAACCTTGCTGTGTTCATCAATTTAGCAGTTGCTCTGTTCTACCCCTTTGGAGACGATGGAGATGAAGGCAAGTGGAGTTTGGTTTTCTTTTCCCTTTTGCATTGTAGATGCTTTCAGTTCTGAACCAACATTTACACAGCACTGCACTGCAGCTGTGCTGCTGCCTGCACAAGTCAGGTAGCATCTCCTAAGCAGGTATCAAATGTTGTCTGAAATGTGGTGGGTGGTCTTCTGGGTGTCTCATGGCTCGTGCAACATGGAGTAAAATGGACAGAAGATAGCTGATAAGCTGGAAGCTATCTAGATGAGCTCAGCTGTTTTTTTATACTATCACACTGCAATGAGCTTTTGCACATACTCAGTTACAGCTTCTGAAGTGAAGAAGGATTCCTGGCATCAGAGGGGCAGAGATTCCTTAAAACTGAGCAAATGGAACTACTTGCATTCCTAAAAACATGGAATGGGATGGTCTGGAAACGAGTTCATTTGCTTTCTGTGTGTTGTTTGCTGAGATAAAAGAAGATGACTGCTGCAGAGGATAAATGCATCACAGAACAGTGTGACAGAACCTGTGGCTTTGCTTCAGCACGTGGCACAGGAAATTCAGCCGGTCAGAAATGGCACTAAATGAAGGCAGCAGACCAGTGGGAGGCCTCTCTTCGAATCCAAAACAAGCTTAATTGAGATAAAGGAGACTAAATAGTTCAGTGCACTGGGAATGGGAGTGGAGCCATTCACCTCTGGGTCTTTGATTCAGGTCCAGGCAGTAATGTGACTGCAAGTCCCCTCGCTCTGGTGGCATGTGAACTGGGCTGGTGGAGGCAGGCCAGCTTCTAGTAGCTACATGTGCTGTTCACAAACACCAGAGCTGGCACCAGCAAACATTCCTGTTGGCTGGCTAAACAGAAAGACAGCAGATTAGAACGCACTGGCCCAGGGAGC
This sequence comes from Eubucco bourcierii, assembly GCA_013396675.1. NCBI lineage: Eukaryota > Metazoa > Chordata > Aves > Piciformes > Ramphastidae > Eubucco > Eubucco bourcierii. The sequence goes on from VWZE01018369.1 coordinate 96,406, forward strand.
AGGTTACCCTTCCAGCCCGTGGGGTGGTCTGCGTGGGTCATGGCTGCAGAGCTGCAGCCCTCTGCCCTGCCAAAGTGGGGCTTTGCAGCTGGGCTCTCCTGGGGGTGCACACACATCAGAGCTTGCACAGGGTGAGAGAAAAGTCATGCAGCGTTAGAAAAGTCAGCCTTGTAAGCTTCTGAGCTCGAGCTAATCCATGCTACCGGGAACCTGCAGCCAGTACAGAGCAGCTCCTCCTCTCAACTCTAGGCTGAGGTGGCCTCAGTGATCCAGTGGCTCCAGCAACAGCAGCTGCAGGGCTCCAGCTCCTACTGCTTGTGAGAGTAAAGGTGATTCCCAAGAAGCAGCAAGCACTAGGTATGGCCAAATAGTACTAGCAGCCTCCATGCTTTCATCTTCCTCCTCCACCAAAATGGGGTCTCACAGATGGAGTTTGTCTCACATATTTCCCCTTTACCCTGTCAATTTCCCCCAAACTCAGAGATCTGAGGTGCTGGGCAGCAATGCTGCCTTTCAGCAGGTTTCTGCAGGTCTCACACACATGGCATAAGCAAAACTGTACTCCAGATGAGAACTCCTTGCCTGCAGCATTCACATTTGTACATCTTTCTGGTGTGGGTCCTGCGACATCAAATTGTTTGACCCGCAAAAGGAAAGGAGTAAAAGTGATCTGCTAAAGAAACATGGGATGCCTTGGCCTCACCTTTCAGACCCACTTGGAAGCTGGTTTTGTAAGATCCCTTAGAAGTTTCCATATCTTGTTGGTGAAGACATTGAGAGAGCCCGCACTGAGCCTCCCAAGGAGGCCAGTGGTCTCCTGGGGTGTATTGAGCAGCAGGTCCAGGGAGGCTCTTCTCTCACTCCATTCTGCTGAGACCATGCCTGGAATATTGTGTCCAGTTCTGGGCTCTCCAGTTCCAAAGAGGCAGGAAACTGCTGGAGAGACAACAAAGGGCCTCAAAGATGTTGAAGGGACTGGAACATCTCTCTTACAAGGAGAGGCTGAGAGAGGGACTCTTTAGCCTGGAGAATAGAAGGCTCAGAGGGGATCTAATCAATGTGGATCAATAACTAAAGGGTAGGGAGCAAGAGGATGGGGGCAGACTCTTCTCAGTGGTGCCCAGTGGCAGGACAAGGGGCAGCAGGTACAAACTGGAACCCTGAAGGTTCCACCTCAACATGAGGAGAAACTTCTTTGATGTGAGGGCGGCAGAGCCCTGGAGTAGGCTTCCGAAGAGGCTGTAGAGCCTCCTTCTCTGGAGCATTCCAAACCCACCTGGCTGTGTTCTGGTGGAATTTACTCCTGGTGATCCTGCTCAAGCAGGAGGGTTGGACTGAATGGTCTCTAGAGGTCCCTTCCTACCCCTGCTGTGCTGGGATTCTGTGATACAAACCCTCCTAAACTCAGAATAAGTTGGGATGCCACCTGAACATTGAAGCAAGGGCTTCACCTTGTTGTTTCCTGCTCACCGATGCTGTCCAGCAGTGTCCCTGTTGCTAGTGACAGCAGAGGTTCTGCAGTGCCTCTGGCTGCATTTCTGTCACCTCTGCCCTATTGCTGCCCTCTCAGTTTCTCTGCTAACAATGGGAGCCAGTGTCCAAGCATGGCGAGGCCCTGAGAGATGAATGTGCTGTTTGTATCACAGCAACATGGCTGTTTGCAGGCTCTGGTGGAGCAGATGGGCAGGCAGGAGCACCAGACCCGGGGAGAGCCTGGAGCCAGCCTCTGACAGAGAGGCAGACAGGCTCTGAAGGCAGTAGCAGCTCCTGTGCCTGCCAGAGCTCAGACAGACCTGAGTCCTGCTGTGACCCCGGGAGTGGTTACTGCATGACTGCAGGCCATGGCATGCTGCCCTGGCACCCTGCAGCTGCAGCAACGCCACCCAATGCCTCCCTGAGCAATCAGGGGCATCACACCAGAGGAGCCCTGCTGGTCCCTGCAGAAGGGAGCTGATCAGTGGCTGACTCAGCAGAGGGTGACCTGTTGCATCTTAGCACTCCCTGGCTGTTGGTGGCACTGCCATTGTTACTTGTGCACAGCCCAGCACCACCGATGCTGACAGCCCTGGCTGCACTCGGGGCAGGATCTGGCCAGCAGCCATGGTGCACAACTTGCTTTCTGCTGGCTGCACTGGCAGAGGGAAGGGATTCTTGGCTCTGTTTCTTGGAGCTCCAAAGCTGCCTGTGTTAAGGCTGCCTCTCTCCTCTCCACAGGCACCCTCTCTCCGCTGATCTCAGCCCTCCTGTGGGTAGCAGTGGCCTTCTGCACAGCAATGCTCTTCTTCATCTCCAACCCTGTGGGCATTCGGCCCTTCCTGGTCTCTGTTATTCTCAGGTCCATTTATACCATGGGGCTGGGGCCTACCTTGATACTCCTTGGTGCTGCTAATGTGAGTACTTCAAAAGCATCCTAAGTTTCCCTTTCAGCAGAAGCAGAGATTTTTAAGGGTCTCCTATTTGAAACCAAACCAAACCAACATGAACCCTTTGTTCAAGAACTTCCTTTTCTGGTTCACTGGTTAAGCAAAAAAAAAAAATCCTTTCCAGTCAGCCTGAAACAACAGTATCAGCAGAGTGGGAAGCTGAGAAAAGAGCTGGTCTGGTTTTGTGCAGCCAGAAACACTGCTGCACAGGGGTCATCAGGCTGGCAGTTTCTGATGGTAAGAGAACAATTTTCTCTCCCAATACACTCAGCAACCTTGACATAAATTAGTGCTGTGTTTGTGTGAGCTTAAGCACATTTGTGAGAAGAAAACAGTTTGCAGAATTAAAAGCTTTCAGCCTTTCGCCAGCTCTCCTGACTCAGACCTGAGCACCTTTGTCTGCTGGCTGAGGTAGACAGGACAGTCATGCTCACAGGGTACCTGCCGGGGGCTGCCTGACCTCAGCACAGTGCAGCTCTGGGCTGTCTGCCACTGGGTCTGGGACACATTCCCATCTGACACTGCCAGAGGCAGGTGAGCAGAGCTGTGAGAGTACACACGTGACAGGAGAGGCCTGGTGAGTCCTCGCTGTTCCTCCTGGGCTACCAAACAGGAGCCTTAGCTCCTTCCCACTTGGCTTCTGCACCACTCTGCAGCCAGAGGCAGAGCTCAGCAGCAATGGGCAATGTGATGAAGCTGACTAAATGTTATGCTTCAAAAATGCCCCAGTAGTGCTTTTCAGGGATTTGTTTCCTCCAGCTCAGGAACCACGAGCTGGAGGAAGCAGGCCTTGTGCACAGTCTGCATGCTTCCTGGTGTTAGTGCTGTGCTCTCTGCAGCAGCTGCTCTTACACAGGCTTGGATCTAAACTCACAGCTGTTAGGAGTTCACTCCCCAGTGTGTTTTCAGATGCCTTATGACATTAGTCCTGCCCTCCTCACTCACTGTAGAAGTAAATCACCATGCAATGAGCCGTGGTGCAGTGCTGAGGGGTGGTGTCCTTCCACCCACCCTCATTCCCTGGGTTTCTCTCATCTAACTCCCTGCAGCTCTCTGAAAGCTCTGTTGTTTAGTCAGAGCAGCCCAGCTACAGCAGTGCAAACAACAAAGAGCAGTGGTTTTCCTGGTGGATCAAACCTGGCCTGTGTTCACCCCACAGCTCTGCAACAAGATAGTGTTCCTGGTGAGCTTTGTGGGGAACCGTGGAACTTTCACCCGTGGCTACAGAGCAGTCGTCATGGACATGGCTTTCCTCTACCACGTGGCCTATGTTCTGGTCTGCATGCTGGGCCTCTGTGTGCACGAATTCTTCTACAGCTTCCTGGTGAGTGTATGCCTCTGTGGAGGGGAAAACCTGCAGAGTAGAAAATACTCTTGCTCAGGCAGCTGCCTTCCATCTCTGCCTGACAAGCAAGCCAGCTCAGGGGTGTTTTTAGCAGGCTGTTGTGCTGCTGCCCTTTGGGAGCTGCTGTTTTCATTAGTACATCACCAACCTGATAGCCTTTGATGAGGACATCACCAGGTGGATTGATGATGGTAGAAAGCAGTGGATGTGGTTTATCTTGATTTCAGTGAAGCATTTGACACTGTCTGCCGCAGCATCCTCCTGGCTGAACTGAGGCAGTGTGGCCTGGATGATGAGGTGGATTGGGAACTGGTTGAAGGGAAAAAGTAAGAGAGTTGTGGTCAATAGGATGGAGTCTAATTGGAGGCCCACAGGGGTCAGTACTGGAACCAGTTCTATTCAATATATTCATCAATGACCTGGCTGAGGGCACAGAGTGCACTGTCAGCAAGTTTGCTGATTGCACCAAACTGGGTGGAGTGGCTGCCACACCAGGAGGCTGTGCTGCCATTCAGAGAGACTGGGACAGGCTGGAGGGGTGGGCAGGGAGAAATTGAATGACATTCAAGAAGGGCAAGGGTAGAGTCTGGCACCTGGGAAAGAACAGTCCCAAGAATCAAGATAGGTTGAGGACTGACCTGTTGGAAGGCAGTGAAGGGGAAAAAAGGAATTTGGGGGTCTTAGTGGTTGGGAGGTTGACCATGAGCCAGCAATGTGCTCCTGTGGCAGAATCAAGATAGGTTGAGGACTGACCTGTTGGAAGGCAGTGAAGGGGAAAAAAGGAATTTGGGGGTCTTAGTGGTTGGGAGGTTGACCATGAGCCAGCAATGTGCTCCTGTGGCAAGGAGGGACAGTGCCATTCTGGGGTGGATTAGTAGAGCTGTGGTTAGTAGGTCAAAAGAGGTTCTCCTGCCCCTCTACTCTGCCCTGGTGAGGCCGCATCTGGAGTACTGTGTCCAGTTCTGGGCCCCCCAGTTCAAGAGGGACAAAGAACTGCTCAAGAGAGTCCAGCACAGAGCCACGAAGATGATGGAGTGTAACATCTCTGTTCTGAGGAGACCCTGTGGGAGCTGGGCTTGGGGTTTGGAGAAGAGGAGACTGAGAGGTGACCTCAGCAGTGTTTTTCAGTATGTACAGGGTGAGTGCCAGGAGACTGGAGCCAGGCTCTGCTGGGTGATGCCCAGTGCCAGGACAAGGGGCACTGGGTGGAATCTGAGGCACAGGAAGTTTCACTTAAACACAAGGAGGAATTTTTTCCCTGTGACAGAACACTGGAACAGGCTGCCCAGGGGGCTTGTGGAGTCTCCCTCTCTACCCACCTGGATGCATTCCTGTGTGATGTGGTATAGGTGATCCTGCTCTGGCAGGGGGGTTGGACTAGATGAGCTTTTGAGGTCCCTTCCAGCCCCTGAGATTCTGTGATTCTGTGACTTATTTTGTCTCTTGTAGAGGTGAAAGTTTGCCCCTTTCTTTCCAGACAATCATCATCCTGCCCACTCCTTCCTCCCCCCTCTTCCCCAGTTCCCATTGCTCCTGTCTTGAGTCAGGCACAGTCTCTTTGGGAAGGGACTTGTGCCAAAGGATCCTGTTCCTAAGTTCATTCTGCAGCCCTACCCAAATCATAACAGAGTGCCCTGAGGAATGGGGATGGCTCTAGTGCAGCAGAAAGATTCATCACTTTAAATAATGCCAGTTCATTTTCCATGGTTGCCAGTACCCAGGTGGAATGCCTTTGGGGAATAGGATACAGGTGCAATGAGAGTGAATCACACAGAACTTGCTCAGCTCAGCTGAGCAGCAGTAAGAGGTGCTTCACTGCTCTTGTTTTCTAAGCTTTTGCTCCCTGCTGGCTCTTGGGGACATGGTTTAGTGGCCGTGGTGGTGTTGGGTCGATGGCTGGACTCGATGGTTTTACAGGCTTTTCCAGCTGAAGGGTCTCTGTGACTCTGTGTGTAGAACTTCCAGGGACTGGCTGACCTGTGGTCATTTGCATGGCTCCACTTTCCTCTGGTATTTTTCTTAGCTTCCTGAGAAGCTCACACTAAAGCACACTTAGTCCAGTTCAGAGGCTTAGTCCTTCCTTTGGCAGAACTCCTGTTAAAGGCAGAGCTTTCCAGATCTTGACATTAAAGTGAACTTCAGAGTTCAGGCAGATTTCAAAGGAGCCAAGATTTTGTGGTTCTATCTGCAGGACCCTTTTCCAGTGACAGTAGCTCTGCAGGGTAAGAGGTGCACAGAAGGATGCGTGCAGAGGTGCAGTCTCGCACGTCTGAGTGTGCCATTGTAGCTATCTCAAGGTTGGTGGTATGAAGGCAGTGGCTTTCAGCTTCAATCTAGCCTGCTTCTGAACCTGGGGTACCACTGGATCTTGGTGGTGGCTGTCACTGCTGTGGCTCAGGCTCACCTCTAGTTTGTGACTTTGGATTTTGCTGTAACCTCTCTTAGAATTTCAAGTTCTGCCCTAGGCTCTGTCCTCTGCCAGCTCCCACTAAAGTCCGCCTGCACTCTGTGTTTATGAAGCTGAGGGTTCAGGCCACAGCTCGATGTTTCAGCAGCTGTCGTTGCTCCCCTGTTTGTGCATTGCCTCATTCATGTTGGTGTATGCTGTCCTCTGTGCCCTCCTCAGCTGTTTGACCTGGTATACAGAGAAGAGACCCTGCTCAACGTGATCAAGAGCGTGACCCGCAACGGCCGCTCCATTATCCTCACTGCAGTGCTGGCCCTCATCCTGGTTTATCTCTTCTCCATCATTGGCTTCCTCTTCTTGAAAGATGACTTCATCATGGAGGTCGACAGGCTGAAAATCAGGAGCCCTGCTGCAGGTATTGTTTGTTCTGCTAAAACTTCCTACACAGAGCTTTTCAGTCTGCCCAACCTGGCATTCATCCAGGGATGTTCTGAGAGCAGAATTAATTCTGTGCCACTCAGAACTCCAGTCTCTGGGTAAAATTCCCTGTGGATAGAGGGGTTTTTAGGTCAGCCTTAGCTGGTGGAATGCTAAAAGCTGGCACTCACATTCATTATGTTTTCTTTTCAAACTCTTGATAAAACATATGAAGATAAACTCTGTATTTCCTAAGTATTTGGAAGACAACTCCCAGTGGATTCTCCTTCCTCTCATCCCACCTTGAAAGCAGCTCAGAATGTTTTCAGTGTAGTGTATGAGCTATGATCTTAGCCTCTTCTCAGTGGACAGAAATTGGAATTTATTACAAAGTCCACACTTTTACTGATAGGAGGTTTCCTGGGTCTTTGAATTTCAGTGTACATCTCCCAAGCATCTCCATCAGTGTACAGTGCTGGCTTCTGTAACATCACTGGGAGGCTTTTCACCACTTTTTCCACGTCTAGGATTTCATCTTTCTGGAGTAAGAGATTTTGCCTATAGGAACAGGGAGTTACAAACCTCCAAGGCCTGGTCTGCTGAGATCTTTGCATGTGCTGCCAACCACCCTGCTGGGAGCACAGGCAGAGGGGTAACTGCCTTGCACAGCCATCCCTGAGAAGAGCTGGTCGAGGTTCTAGAGACATGAGTCTCCCCACATGCGGAGTTCTTCAGCCCTGTGCACAGGCACAGAGTGAGAAGAATCCACCATGGGCTGTGTGCAGCTCTTCCTGCTTCACTTCAGTCACCAGCAAATTTGCAGATGACACCAAGCTGGGGGCTGATGTTGCTGGGTTGGAGGGCAGAAGGGCTCTGCAGCAGGACCTCGACTGCCTGCACAGATGCGCAGAGTCCAAGGGGATGGCATTCAATAAATCCAAGTACCAGGTGCTGCACTTTGGCCACAACAACCCCATGCAGAGCTACAGACTGGGGTGGGAGTGGCTGGAGAGCAACCAAACAGAAAGGGATCTGGGGGTGCTGATTGACACCCAGCTGAACATGAGCCAGCAGTGTGCCCAGGTGGCCAAGAAGGCCAATGGCATCCTGGCCTGCATCAGCAATAGTGTGGCCAGCAGGAGCAGGGAGCTCATTCTCCCCCTGGACTCTGCACTGCTTAGGCCACACCTTGAGTCCTGTGTCCAGTTCTGGGCCCCTCAATTGAAGAAGGACATTGAGGTGCTTGAGTGTGTCCAGAGAAGGGCAACGAGGCTGGGGAGAGGCCTGGAGCACAGCCCTATGGAGAGAGGCTGAGGGAGCTGGGATTGGTTAGCCTGGAGAAGAGGAGGCTCAGGGGAGACCTTCTTGCTGTCTACAACTACCTGAAGGGTGCTTGTAGCCAGGAGGAGGTTGCTTTCTTCTCTCAGGCAAGCAGCACCAGAACAAGAGGACACAGTCTCAAGCTGTGCCAGGGGAAGTTTAGGCTGGAGGTGAGGAGAAAGTTGTTGCCTGAGAGAGTCATTGACTGCTGGAATGGGCTGCCCAGGGAGGTGGTGGAGTCACTGTCCCTGGAGGTGTTCAAGGCGAGTTTGGACGTGGCACTTGGTGCCATGGTCTGGTCTTGAGGTCTGTGGTATTGGCTTGGACTTGATGAGCTTTGAGGTCTCTTCCAACCCTGGTGATACTGCAGTACTGTGATACCTCAGGCTCTCAGGCACACAAGCAAGACAAAGGGCCCTGAGGACTTGTGGGGACAGTGCCCTCAGGTAGCTGTTTTGAGACCATAGCATTCCTTGTTTTTTTCCCAGTGGTCATCTGAAAAGGACTCCATTGCCATACGTTTGCCTTGCCATTCATTTCTGGGGCAGAACTTGTGATGGGAAAGGTAACTGGGACCACTTTAGGCTGTACACAGCAGTGGCCTGGTCCAGAGCAGTGACTCCTGGTCCTTGTGGCTCTTCTGTTGGGTTCTTGGCAGGTGTTTGTAGGGTTGGTGTGTTCTGGCTGGCTTTAGACATTGCCCATCAGGAAGATGTGCTGACCCTGCACTGAGGGAGCATGCTTCAGCGTGAGACAAGTGCTTTGCATTTCTGTCTTGAGAAAATCAGAGCAGAGTGTTCTGTGCTGCCCAGATTGTCTTAGGCTGTTACTTCTGTTGTAGGGTTTCGCCTTCCCTGTTCTTCCACTTTAAACTTTTTTGCACCTCTGATTTGAAATGCAGAAAATGGTTGAAGATGCACAGGCTAGAATTGGTTTGATAAGATCAAGCTGTACACATTTCCCCACCTTGGGAATGCTAAATTAGTGTTTTACACAAACCCATACATATTTACAAATGAGCACCAAACTGTGTTGTAATCCTTGAAAACTCTTAAATATTCTACATTCAGGAGAACTCAGCATCAGCTTGGTGTCCTCCTTGTCAGCTTTGGTGAATAATTTATCTAATGGCTTTAAAACTGACATTATTTTCATATCTGACAGTTGCTCCTTGCTTTGAATGTATTTTGTTCTAACCAGAAGCAGCAGCATTTGATGTAGATTCATTAATTTCAGGAGATGAAATGGCTGTGAACTACAGGAAGTATAAAGCTCTGGGCTTGTTCCTCTGATTGCTTTGAGCTGTTGAGGCAGCCTGCTTGAGGAAGGAGAAACTGGTGGTGTAATTTAGTCTGCTTTTTCTCCTCAGCTTCCCAGCTCTAGGAAAGAATTATTCAAACCTTGGTGTTGCTACAGAATCTGCCTTTCTCTTACTCCCCTCCTTTTTCCCACAGATACTGGTGAAGTCCCTACTACAACCCTGACATCAATGATGGGAGCCTGTGCAAAGGAGAACTGTTCCACGAGCATCCCAGCTGTGAATCCAGGTTAGAACAGAAGTTCCCCCAGCCTGGTGGTCCATTTGAGCTGTGCTGCCAGCCAGCCAGGCCTGGTCAGGCTGAAGAGCTGGCAGGGGATAAACTTGGGGAAGTTCAGCAAGGGCAAGTGCAGGGTCCTGCACCTGGGGAGGAACCTGCACCAGTACAGGTGAGAGATCACCTGCTGGGAAGATGCTCTGTGGGGTAGGACCTGGCAGTGCTGGTAGACAAGAGGCAGACCATCGGCCTGCAGTGTGCCCCTATAAGTGTGCCCAGAAGGCCAATGGCATCCTGTGGGGCATGAAGAAGAGTGTGACCAACAGAGTGAGGGAGGTTCTCCTCTCCCTCTGCTCTGCCCTGATAAAGCCACATCTAGAGTATTGTGTCCAGTTCTGGGCTCCCCAGTTTAAGAGGGACAGGGATCTACTGGAGAGAGTCCAACAGAGGGGCACAAAGATGCTGATGTGCCTGAAGCATCCCTCTTACGAGGAGAGGCTGAGGCCTGGGGCTCTTCAGCCTGAAGATGAGAAGACTGAGAAAGAATCTGAGTGCTGAGCAGTATCTAAAGGGGCAGTGTCAGGAGGATGGAGCCAGGCTCTTCTCAGTGATGTCCAGTGACAGGACAAGGGTCAGTGGACATAAACTGGAACCCAGGAGGTTCCACATGAACATGAGGAAAAAATCTTCTGTTGTGGATGGCCTTTCTCTGCAGATGTTGATCTTGTTTTAGTGGCCTGTGCAGTGTGAGTGGCTGCAGAATGGATGGTCCTCAGGCTTCAAATGTGTACTGCCAGGGGAGCTCAAATGCAGCCAGAGCTGGACCCTTCCTGTCCTGTGTCCCCATGTAACACTGATCTGCAAGCTGTCTTCTGCCACTACTGACTTTTGAGCTGTTAGGACTAAAGACAGTGGGGAGAGGGCTATAAAAGCAGACTTTCTGTCCCCTGCTGTGTGAAGACTGGTATCACAAACAAGATGGGAAGCTGTCTGAGCACGCAAAGAAAACAGCCCAAGAAGTACCGGCAAAACTGCTGTGGTTGAAGACTCAACAACCAGTCAAGAGCAAGCCAGTGTGGCCTCTGCCAAGCTCTCTGAGTGACAGGAATCTCACATTTCCTACTCTTTGGCTCCTGTACCTTTAAAGTGAAACAGTGATGAAGGCAGGGGAGCTGTACGCAACGTCTCAGTGCATTGCCACCAAGCCCTGGAGAAGAGTCATTCTCTGGTAGCACGGAGAGCCAGCATTTGGCATGAGCAGCTCTGCTCATCTGAGCCTGCCAGGGCTCCTGGGACAGGTCATGTTTCTAGCAGAGCAGGACTGCAGTTGGATTTGGTGGGATTCCCCCTGTACCAGCATGAAGAAGTCCACAACTGTCTGTAGAGAAGGTAAATTTTTGAGTGGCATCTTGTGTCCAGAGTGCAGACATTAAAATGTTGCTTTTGGGGTCCTGTTTGATGCCTGTTTGTGAAAGGGAACATTTCTGTGAACTCCTTCCACTGCCAGGCCTGGTGCTGCTCTGTGCCAGATCAACTAGGTCCACAGGGACACTCCTGTGTTTCCCATGTGCCTGTGTTAGAGAGCAGGCCAGAAGCCAGTCAGCTGGGAGCCAGCAGATGCGGGTCTTTGAGGTAAATCTTGCCACTGAGTGCCTTGCCATGGTTACCACCATGGGGTGCTCCTGGTGCTCGGTCTGGATTACCTGTGAATTAAACGTTGTTAGAAGCCTACCTAATGCTGTCTGGCCACTCAGCATGCCAGAGCTACTCAGATAGACCCCTTCAACCTCAGTGAGTCTTGACATTGGGACCTTAGCATTGTGTCACTCCACAGACCCACTCCTTTTAGAGTGACTGAACCATCCTGGTTGGAAAAGCCCTCCAAGATCATCAAGTCCAACCATCAACCCAACACCATCATGGCCACTAAACCATGTCCCCAAGTGCTATATCTGCACATTTTTGGACATGTGGAGGTGTTTCAAAGAGATAGAGATGTGATACTGAGGGCTACAGATTAGCCTCAACCTTGGCAGAGTCAGAGAATGGTTGGGCTGGGTGATCCTAAAGGGCTTTCCCAACCAAATTGGTTCTATTCTGCATGCCTGTGGGGTTATCCATCTCTCAGACTGAAGGCAGCTCTTGTTGCTCTGCATCTGGGAGCACAGGTAGGAAAGACACATGGCTGGCTGTACCCTCCCCACAGTCTGCATCCCTTTGCTGGGTGTCTGCCAGCTTCAGGCCATCTGCCCCTCTGGCAAGGAGCAGCCCGGTTGTGCTTGGTGTCTGTGTGCTGAGGTGTGCCATGCAGCGTGGGATGCTGGTGTCTGTGTGCTGAGGTGTGCCATGCAACGTGGGGGGCTGGTGTCTGCGTGCTGAGGTGTGCCATGCAACGTGGGGGGCTGGTGTCTGCGTGCTGAGGTGTGCCATGCAACGTGGGGGGCTGGTGTCTGCGTGCTGAGGTGTGCCATGCAACGTGGGGGGCTGGTGTCTGCGTGCTGAGGTGTGCCATGCAACGTGGGGGGCTGGTGTCTGCGTGCTGAGGTGTGCCATGCAACGTGGGGGGCTGGTGTCTGCGTGCTGAGGTGTGCCATGCAACGTGGGGGGCTGGTGTCTGCGTGCTGAGGTGTGCCATGCAACGTGGGGGGCTGGTGTCTGCGTGCTGAGGTGTGCCATGCAACGTGGGGGGCTGGTGTCTGCGTGCTGAGGTGTGCCATGCAACGTGGGGGGCTGGTGTCTGCGTGCTGAGGTGTGCCATGCAACGTGGGGGGCTGGTGTCTGCGTGCTGAGGTGTGCCATGCAACGTGGGGGGCTGGTGTCTGCGTGCTGAGGTGTGCCATGCAACGTGGGGGGCTGGTGTCTGCGTGCTGAGGTGTGCCATGCAACGTGGGGGGCTGGTGTCTGCGTGCTGAGGTGTGCCATGCAACGTGGGGGGCTGGTGTCTGCGTGCTGAGGTGTGCCATGCAACGTGGGGGGCTGGTGTCTGCGTGCTGAGGTGTGCCATGCAACGTGGGGGGCTGGTGTCTGCGTGCTGAGGTGTGCCATGCAACGTGGGGGGCTGGTGTCTGCGTGCTGAGGTGTGCCATGCAACGTGGGGGGCTGGTGTCTGCGTGCTGAGGTGTGCCATGCAACGTGGGGGGCTGGTGTCTGCGTGCTGAGGTGTGCCATGCAACGTGGGGGGCTGGTGTCTGCGTGCTGAGGTGTGCCATGCAACGTGGGGGGCTGGTGTCTGCGTGCTGAGGTGTGCCATGCAACGTGGGGGGCTGGTGTCTGCGTGCTGAGGTGTGCCATGCAACGTGGGGGGCTGGTGTCTGCGTGCTGAGGTGTGCCATGCAGCGTGGGGTACTGCTGTGTGTGTGCCATGCAGGTGCAGAGTGGTGTCTGCAGTCTCTGAGCTCGCTCTGAATTTACCTCTATGTGGTCATGGAGAGTTCTGAGTGAGGGTTTCTAGCAGGTAGCTCCCTGATGCTGCAGTGCTGAAGCAAATGTGTCCCTGAAGAGAAAAGGTAACCACAGCCTTGGCCCCACAGTGCCAGCCAGCAGGACACAGGGGACAGCTCAAGCAAGGCTTATGGAAGCAGGCTGGCAATGCAGCCCCAGCGTGGGGGGTGCATGTGGTGGGCGTGAGTGCCCCAGGGCCTGGTGTTCCAGCACAGCTCCTCTGCACGTTCAGATCTCTCCTGCATGACACTTCCCTCTGTGGCTCAGCCAAAGCCACACAGCAGCTCTGCAGCAGAGGTAAGAGTAGGATCCAAGTTTTCCAGCTGAGCTCAGGGAGAGTCTTTGATTTAATGGACATCAGAGCTGCCTGGGACACGTGTGCTGGTGGGGAGGTTGTGGGCAGATGTGCTGCTGTGAAGGCCAGCCCCTCCTCGCTGAGCTGGAATGTGACGTGGCTTGGTGTCTGCAGGAACCAGTAAAGGAGCACAGTCCTACAAGTGTGCCTCTAATTCTGTGGTTGGATTCCTTCTCCTCCCTGTGCCAGCTGCATGGTCAGGAGCCCCAGCAGCAAAGCAGACACCTGACAGGAGCACTTCAATGGGATGTGGTGGTCCCACCAGTAGAGATGGCAGCTCTGGGTCGTTAACACCATTGCTGTGGGAGAACTGCTTGGGATTTACTCTCTTCAGGCTCAGTCTGCCTGCTGTGCTTGTGCGTGTCACCAGCTGCAAGGTGCACTTGGGTAGGGATGATCAGAGAAACTCTGGCTGAAGATGTGTGTGGGCTGACACAATCATGGTTTTGGAGTGCTCACAGAGTCACCCAGAATGGTAAGGGTTGGAAGGGACCTCTGGAGATCATCTAGTCCAACTCTAGTACTAAAGCAGGTTCACCTAGTTCAGGCTGCACAGGAACACATCCCCTTGAACTGGGGAGCCCAGAACTGGACACAGTACTCCAGATGAGTCATCACTAGGGCAGGGAAACCTCCCTCACCCTGCTGGCCACGCTCTTCTTCATGCCCCACAGGGTGCTATGGGCCTTCTTGGCCGTGAGGGCACATTGCAGGCTGATGGTCAGTCCATCACCACTGCCAACTCCTGCTCCACAGAGCTCCTTCCCAGCAGGTGACCTCTCATCTGCACTGGTGCAGGGATTGTTCCTCCCTAGGTGCAGGTCCCCACACTTGCCCAGCTCTCCAGCCTGGCCAGTTTGGTTGTTCAGTGCTATGATTCCTAAGGCTGCTGCTCTCCTGTTTGCAGGTGACGATGAGGAGGATGGAATAGAAAGGACCTGTGACACCCTGCTCATGTGCATCGTGACCGTGCTGAACCAAGGGCTGCGCAACGGCGGCGGCGTGGGAGATGTACTCAGGAAACCATCCAAAGATGTAAGTGTTGCCTGTGCTCCTCACAGACCTGATCTGTCTGTGTGATTTTCACTTCCCAGATGCAATGTCCAGTGAGAAGAGCTAGGCTCGTTGAGATGCCCGCTCTGAGCCAGCCTGCAGCTGCTGGCAGGGTGCTAAACCACATCCCATCAACGTCAAAGATCACAGGAGGCCCAGGGGGACAGGAGCACGTGGAGCCAAGTAGATCTGCTTAGTCACAGAGGTGGTCCCCTCTGCCTTTGTGAGTGAGGCTAGCAGAACTTGGCTTGTGAGAAGAGGTTGTGCTTTGCCTGGGCTGAGGTGAAGCTGCTGTGCAGTGTTTCAGCTGTGTGCTGGTTTTGTGTCATTGCTGCAGGAGCCCCTGTTTGCTGCTCGGGTTGTTTATGATCTGCTGTTTTACTTCATTGTCATCATTATTGTCCTAAACCTGATCTTTGGAGTCATCATTGACACATTTGCTGATCTCAGGAGTGAAAAGCAGAAAAAGGAGGAAATACTGAAGACTACCTGCTTCATCTGTGGTAGGTGTCACTGAGCTGGGGAGACACTAGGTAGGGAAAGGAGCAAAGGGAACTCTTACTCAGTAAATGAAACCTAGACTTAAGGGGTTACCTTCTGCAGACACATCCAAATTTATTCCCTCTCAGTAAGAAACAGATTTGCTCTAGGAGTCAAAAGCTGACTTCAGCAAGAGGTGGCTTCACAGTCTGCCCGGGTGGGAGGCAGAAGAGCTGTCTCACACTTGCTTCATCACCACTAGTGGAGATGATGGAGCTGTGACTTCCCGAGGTGTGCAGCACGTGAACATCCAGCTTCTGTTCCACAGCACAGTGCATTCTAGAAGGGCAGCACCCACCTGCTCCAGAAACTGAGATGAAATAGGGAGCAAAAGAAACAAATGAAAGGCATCCCCACAAGCCCCACGGATGAGTGGTGCTGATTTTGAGGGGCAGAGATGCCTCCTGATTTGGTAGGCTGGGTGTTGCTCCCATGGTAGTCTGACAGGGATCAATGGGATGCAGAGCACAGCCACTTTGGTGTCTGTGGAAGGCTCCACAAGAAACTGGGGGGAAAGCTGTGATGTGGAGGCAAATGTTTGTGACTCTGCCTTTCCTCACTGTGATGCTCCTCTTCAGAGGTCAGAAGGGACTGCAGCCCTGGGGAACTCTGTGAGTGCAGAGCTGCAGAGCCCTGCACACACAGTCCCAGCACAGCTGAAGTGGGGCTGTTCACGTGCCTGCTGCTAACCTTGTGCATGAATCAGGACCTGGGCTGCGTGCTGGGAGCTTAGCAGTGAACACCTAGAAAGGAGCAGAGACAAGGCTCATAAAGCCCTTCCTAGCCTTCAGCACAGCTGCAAAGGGTTTGTGCCGGTGGTGGTGTTACTGAGAGGAAATATCATAAAAGAGGGTAAGCACTGCACTGGAGTTCTGCCAGCAATGCCTTCTGGCCTGCTGTTCCTTGCCCAGCTTTTAAATTAAGGTCCTTGAAGTTTCTGCTCCTTGAGATGAAGTCAGGGTCCTTTCTCCGATGTGCTTCACAGATCTGGGCTCTTTAGGCTGAAGTTTTTTGTGGGCTTTTTTTCATTATGCCCACATCTCTTTGCAGGGCTGGAGAGAGACAAATTTGATAACAAGACTGTTTCGTTTGAGGAGCACATAAAGTCAGAACACAACATGTGGCATTATTTGTACTTCATAGTTCTTGTCAAAGTCAAAGATCCAACGGAGTACACCGGACCTGAGAGCTACGTGGCGCAGATGATCGCAGTGAGTCCATGTGGGCACGTGCTTTGTGCAGCTGAGAGAGGCTGCTGCAGCCAGAGCAGGGAGTCTCCTTCTCTCTCCCTGCCTCTGAACAATAGGAGGCATTGATCTGTCATTTTAAAGCTCTTCTCACGTGTTTTAGAGAGTCTGCAACAAAGCCCAGGCTTAAACATAATGGAAAAGATGAAGGTGCAGGCCACGGTCTCCACTTTGGTGTTCTTGCTCTCATGCTCTGTGGGCTCTGCTGCCTCATTAGCCAGACCAAGGGCAGGAGAGCACACATCATAACATCTGCTGCTGCTCCAGCTTTGTCCAGCACCTCTGGGCTGTTGTCCAGAGAAATCACATCTCCTGCTGAGCACTGAAAGGCAGGGTCAGTGCTGAGGGCCAGAGCTTTTCTGCCATGGCTGCTCTGAACAAGCTGTTGAGCAGCCTAAGAAGAGCTTCTGCAGAGGGTTTGAAAAGCTACAGAACCTGCCCTGTGAAGCAGTGAGAGGATGGCTTGGATTCAAGAGGCAGCAATTTGGTGGCAGTGGTGCAGAGAGATGTTCCATTGCAATCCGTTTCCAGCCTGCTACCAAGGGGGATTCCTTCTGGTAGCAGAGGGCTGGACTGTCAAGGCTGCCTCCTGAGGCTTCACTTTGGAGGAATTCTTCCTACTTGCTGGGATGCTGTGGTGTAGCATTTCCTTCCCATGGGTGTCCTGGCAGGTGTTGCAGTGCCAGGGTCTGTGGTTGGAGAGCTGGCATGTGCCTGAGTCTCAGAGGAGGGAGCACCCTGGTGAGCATCACGCTCTGCATTTTGTGCTTTCCTGGAGCCACGTTTGTTGCTGAGGGTATTTGCTCTGTTATCCCTCACTGGGCCTGTGATGATCAGGTGATGTGGAGGTGCTGGCTACCCTTTCAGACCTCAGTTTGAAGAGAAGATTCTTCTCCTTTAATTTCAGCTACCTTCAAGTCAGGCATCTGGTTTAAATCAGTCCCAGCTCCCTGCCTTGTCAGTGCAGAAAGCCAGATCTGTCCTGCCTCAAGACAGGTATCCAAGGCTGACTCACCCCTGGCATCGCCTTTCTGCCTCCATGGAGAGCTTGGACAAGATGCCTAATTGGGACTGGCAAAAATTAGAGGAGGCTGCTCCCAGCCACTGTGCTGGCTTGTGCAGAGCTTGCCTTGAGTGTTGTGATGAAATGGAGCCTTTGTGAGTGCTCCCAGCCCTGCCCAGGATGCTGCTGTGGCGGCTGACAGGAACCCAGAGCTCAAGTTGAGGGGAAGAGCCAAGGTCCATGGAAGATTCGACCCCTCCATCTCAGTGGCCAGCCAGAGATAGGCAGTGATGGATCTGCAGTCTCAGGAGTGGAACAGAAAAGCTCAACCAAATGCTTGTTTCCTCTGTTCCACTGCAAGAAATGTTTCACAGCAGCACCTCATCCTCTTACACGTGAGGGTATTTCAGGTCACCTCAGTCTGTGGAATCAAAAGCCTCTCCAGACTCCAGGGCTTGTCTCATTTGTCTGTTCTTTCTCTACTCCTCTTCCTCTCCCTGCAATTGTTGAAGGATTCTGAAGCTTGTGTGTTAAGTGGTGATGTTCAGTTCCAAGGGATGCACCAGCACCCATAGTGGGAGTGCTCTGAGTCCTCTGCTGTGCTTCACTGGTTGGTTTGTTTTTGCACTCCTGGTGGGAACTGCTCCTCGAAGGTCTCAGACATAAGCAGGAAAGCACCAGAACAGCAGGTGTGACCTCAAGCACTGAGCTGGTTTCTCAGGGCCCTGATCCCCTGTGGCAGAATGCTGGTGGTTTATGTGGTTAGCAGCCATCCAGGCTTGGGGATTTCTCAACCTTCTGAAGGGAGATGCATTGGCCCATGCAGCTAGGTAAAGTTTCTGGTTGTTCTATATGGTGGACCTGGAAGTGTAAAACTTTCATAGAATGGAAGAGGGGAAAAAAGAGAAACAGAAGAGAGCAAACTGCAAGCGGCTGGTGTGGTTTCTTTGTGTGGTTTCAATCTCCCAGGCTAGGGGATAGAGCAGCTCTGAGCCTAGAGCAGCCTAAGGGGATCTCATCAATGCTGATCAATACTTACAGGGTAGCTGGCAGGAGGATGGGACTAGGCTTACTCAGTGGTGCCCAGTGACAGGACAGGGGCACGAACTGGAACATAAGTTCCATTTGAACATGGGGAGGATCTTCTCCTATAGGGTGGCAGCCACTGGAGCAGGCTGCCCAGAGAGGTGGTGAAGTCTCCATCTCTGGAGTCATTGCAAAGCCACCTGGAGGCCATCAGAGAGGACAGTTTCGTGGGATAACTGGAGCATTGAAGGTCGCTGTCCACATTTTGAGAGGTCATTTCTCAGAGGTGCAGTCTGGAGATGCAGAATTTCCCTCAACTTTGGTAGCTGCAGGGAGATAAATGGGACAAAAAAGCAGATGATTGCTGGATGTTTTGCAGCAAAACAGAGATATGAATCAGCCTTTGGTTTGTGTCTGCAGCCATTTGCAAAAATAAAAGGCTACTGGCATAGTAATTAAATTAATGATTTTGCCCATTGGAGGAATGAAAGACTTTATCCCTGCAAGTTCTGTTCTCATGGATCCTGTCCACAGTTCTTAGCAAGTTTCATAATGGATTTTATCAGCATTAGTGCTACCTGTCATAACTACATAATTACAGCACCTAATTAGATTATGACTTATTTACTCTAATTATGTAATTGGCTGTAATTGGTGCAATTACGTAACTCCTCAGCCAGCTGAAAACTGCTCTGAACCCAGCCTGTGCTCGCCAGTGAAGGCTGCTGCCATGTGCCAGGCCAAAGGAAAGGTTCTCTTCTGCCACTGCTGCCATTGGAACTGAGCCTTTTCTACTGGCAGCTCCTTCAGCTCTTCCTCTGCACTTCATTTGCTCTCTAAGTGCCCCTCCTGAAGGGCAAGTTCCTCATTCTCAGGCTGCTCAGGGTCCAGACCCTTGCACTGAAAGCAGAATTCTGATCAGCATTGTGAGGGTGCAGTAGAAGATGCTGAGCAGCACCGACCTGGAGTTCTGAGCAGTGCTTTCCTTACTCAGCTCTTTAACTAATCATTTTGGGGTGGCAGCAGTCACCTGGCACTGGTGGTGTGACAAAATACTGTAACTATTTTGTTTGAGACATTATTTTGCCTTTCCCCCTCCCTTTCTTAAAATGATGAAGAGAAGTGTTTACTCCATATCCTGTCCATCCCCACACCACAAGGGCAAACACCTTCATCATTTGGAACAGTTCTGGTTTGGGTGAGCCTTTTAGAAACACTGAAGCCTACAAATTGGCCTGGGCACGGTGCTGCCCTAAGCTGCTGCTGGTGTCTGGGTGAACCTGTGTCATCAGGGGAGTTAGGCTGGGTGAGTTCCAGAACTCCCTTCCACCCCACTGGAGCTCCCAGGGAGCTCACTCCAGCACCCACACTGTGCTGTCTGCCTCTGTAGCTGAGAGCATGAGCCAAGTGCAGCCTGCAGAGCCCACAGCTGTGGGTGCAGAGCCTGCCTGCCCATGCTGCCACACCCTGTCCCACGGTCATTTCACTGACACCAAACCTTGGAATGCTGCACCCCGAACTTGAGCACACCCGGGGAGGGTCTGGAGGGGGCAGATGCAGATGGAATGCAGAGACAGGAGGTGAGAGCAGCGAGGAGGAACAGGGTCTGTGGAGCAAGCTGCTCCTGCCTGCTCTTGGGGTTTGCAGAGAACACAGCAGAATAACATGAGCTAAGAGGCCTGGTGACCTCAGCTCCTAAAATAGAACTTCTTCACAGAAGCAAAGTTCTGACATCCAGGGGGTTTCTAGTCCTTTATCTCTCATCTTTCTGAGTTGTGATGGCCAAAGTTCCCCCTGGTGGTTTTTCTCTCCAGTCTGCAGTCCTCTCATCACGCCCAGGACTACTGTGCACTGCATGGGTGCAGCCATGTCAACCCAAAGTCACCTGAGTGCTGCAGGAGGACACTCTGGGTGCTTCTCACATGCACTGCAGTGATTCAGCTGAGACCATTTCGTCAGTTTCCTCCCCCAGATGTCCTTCTGTTACAATTAACCACAACCACAGCAGAGATGGAAGGAGAAGTGCTGCGAGCTCCTGAGCTTCTGCACTTCCCAGCCCAGGGCACTAATAGGAGAAGTGGTGGCCACTGAAACCATACCAGTCTGACCTGCACTGGTTGAGGAGAGGACATGGTGCCCATTCTGCTGCCTCTCTGTAGGTGGGATCATACCCACAGGGGCACGCAGCTGGCAGGGTGACTCCTTCAGCTCAATCATGGAACCAGAGAACCCTTTTGGTTCCCAGTGTGCCAAGGGAGGGTGAGTTAAGATTCTTCAGCTGACTCACTGTAACCAAACCATTCCTCATGACGAGGAATTCTGGTTCAGCACTAAGTTTCTGATCTGGCAGCTCACAGACCTGAACATGCTGACAGGACTCGTGCACACCAGTGCTCTGCTGCAGTGGGGCATGGGCTTTAGAACTTTTGGGAAGCCAATAATATTCCTTTCGTTAGGGCTTACTGATTCTGCTTTCCATAACTGGCCTCTCTCCAAGCCCTAGCAGGTGTTGTCAAAACCAAGCTTGCCCAGATGAGGTGTGTGGACGTAGCATGGAGCTGTGCAGCTTCTCCATGATTACTTTGCAGAGTGGTAGGCTGCAGGTCCCCTTGCAGTGACCTCATACCATGGCAGTAACACCAAGAACACAAAAGCCAGCTGCTAAACAAGAGCTAAGCTTTCTGACAGGCCAATTTCCTGGGAAATACAATATGGGGCTTGTCTACAGCTAGGTTTCCACAAAATAAGCAATTAAAGAATATGCCCAAATAGATGATTTACTGCTCCCCTTTCATGCTGCACTCAGAAAGAAGAGCAAGCCAGGATGTGTCCTTCTACGTAGACCAGGCCCTGTGGAGAGCTCAGGGTTTTGGTTTACAGAACCATAGAATTGTTTTGGTTGGAAAAGCTCTCTAAGGTCATCCAACCCAGCTGTCATCCTAACACCACCATGGCCACTAACCCATGGCCACATGGTTCTTGAAGACCTGCAGGGATGGGGATTCCACCACCTCCCTGGGCAGCCTGTTCCCATCCCTGACCACTCTTTCAGCAAAGAATTTTTTCCTCATCTCCAACCTAACCCTCCCCTGGTACAATTTCAGGCCATTTCCTCTCATATTATCACTTGATAGGGAGAAGAGCCCAACACTTTCTTCCACATAGCTGTAGAGAGCAATAAGGTCTCCCTCAGCCTCCTCTTCTCCAGGCTGAACACCCCCAGGTCCCTCAACCGTTCCTCCCCAGCCCTGTTCTCCAGACCCTTTCCTATCTGGGGATGCCTTTCTCTGACCTGCTCCAACCCTTCTGTCCTCCCAATGTCCTTGGAGTGAGAGCCCAAATCTGAACCCAGCACTCAAGTTGTGGACTGACAGCATTGGGTGCATCAGGCGCTGGAGAAGGTCCTTGTTCTGCATCTGGCTCTGCCTCTAGATTCACAGAAGGTCTCAGCTCTCAAGTGGTGATAGAGTCTCTGAGACAGAGCTGGACTTGTGCTTGACACGTTCAGCCACTGCTTGGCTCTGTGAGGGGAAGCCTTGCCCAGTTCTAGGTTTGCAGAGTATTTTGAGGCTTTGCTCTTTTTCCTTCTGCTAGCACTGGACTCTTTTGCTCTGAATGCTTTCCCTGTTACTGAACAACACCAATCACTTCTGTAGGTCCATTCCTGCTTTTGCTTCTCTGCAGTTTTGCTCTCTGTTATTATCTCAGAGAAGTGCTGGGCACCTCTCTCTCCACTACATATCACAAGCAATTACAGCAGCATGCCTAATTAGCTGCTCTCCTCCTTGTTTTGTGTTCCTCAAGGCACAAAAAGTCATCATTACATGATGACTTGGCATTGCTGCACAGAGCCCCTGTTCAGCAAGAGAGATGAGCACCTTCTGCTCTGTTTCAGTGCTCTGCATCTCCCAGAAATGGATGCTGTGGTCCACCATAAATAAAGCAGTTGGGCTGCTGGTCTGGGTTATGTGTGAGGTGTGGGTAAATCAAAGGCTTTGTTTGGAACCTTGCAGCTTTAGTGGCCCAAGTTTGTGTGCATTCCTCCCAGACAGCCTGGATTAATCCTCCGTTTGCTGCCTAAGGCCATGGATCTGATCCTGCCTCTTCAGAAATGATGCCATGAGCTGGTGTGAGAGATAGAATGATGTTAGTAGCAAGTGCTGCAGCACAGGCAGATGTGTAGTGTGGTCAAGAGGAGACCCTTATGCCCCTAGAGCTGGCTTTGTGAGGGAATGGGCCTGCCACTGCATGGTGCCCTTGTCCCTGCTGCCCCTGTGCTCAGCCCCTTTCTGTGAGCTCCTGAAGGGACAAGTCCCAGCACCAGCATAACTCTGTCTTTTTGACTCTTTCCTTTGAAGTCACTTCTGAATCTGAAACTGCAATGCAATTGCAGGTACAAGAGCAGAGCCCAAGCATCCTCAGGAGTATTCATTAAGGTTTGGGGCGTTCCCCCTGCCAAGGTCTGGGATCAGTGGTTTGATACCACCCAGCACAGTCTTTTTTGACCCCATGGCACTGTGGCTCAGTTGTAAGCTTTGTGTTTGAAGCATTTGGCCAGCTCTCTGCTGACCAGCAGTTAGGCTTCGGAGGCTGATGCTGCTCTAAAGATGAGTTCTGCCCTGGGTGGTCACAGCCTCCTTGTCCTCCTTCCAACTTCTATTCAGTCAGTTTGCAAATTCAAATGAATGAGCTGAGTCGGGTTCCTGTTGGTTTGTTTGACTCAAGGAGGGGTCTGGCGATGAGGCCGTGTTCCTTGAAGCTGGCAGATCCCCAGGAGGATGCAGTGGAGGTGTTCCAGGAGGACGGAGTGGAGGTGTTCCAGCTGGAGTGCCGCAGGCCGAGCAGCACTGCTGGCAGCACACAGGCTGCGGTTTGCTGCTGGAGCCTGCTCCTGCCTCCACCTGCCAGCGACTGCAGCTGGGAACATGCCAGGCAGCCTGCAAAAGCCATCTTTTGTCCCTTGGTGAAGGAAGCATGTGGCCTGAGACAGATCTGTGTGTGGGCAGACCTTTATTCTGTGGTTTCAAGTGATGAGAAGGCTCTCCAAAGCCCTGGATAGGCACCCACTGTTGCACTTAGATCCTGCCAGGAACAGAGCCTCATTCTCCTTGGACTGGCTGTGCATGGCTTTGCCTGATGGGAAGCGGCCCCTGCCTGGGGTCACAGGCAGAGGTAAGAAGCTCAGCCTCAGAGGACCAAAGTGATGAGCAGCTTCTGAAGTGTATCGGTGGCATTAATTTGCTTTTGCCTTAAGGGAGAAGCAACAAACACAAAACTCTCTGATGGTATTTGAGAATCTGATTGTAAGGTGTGAGAACAATCCTTGGGCTTTACATCACAGTGGGACTGAGCTGCTGACTTCTGTGAGAGGAAAGAGACTCCCAAAATCTCTACATCCAAGGCTGGTAACTGCAGAAACTGATTAAAGGAAGGACTACAGGCTTGCCTGAAGATACTGGAGTGCTTAGTAAAGGACAGGGAGATGAGTTTGAGTTTGTTGCCTACCAGGAAGAACATCTAAACAAAATGCAGCTTGGGTTAGACTCAAAATAATAGCAGTGAGATTCTACTCTGAGGAGAACAGAGTAAGGCTGCAAAAAAAACAGGTCTGATTGGAGGCTGGAGCCAGGCGGGGGTTGGGCTCTTCCCCTAGCAACAAGTGACAGGAGGAGAGGAAATGGCCCTGAGCTGCACCAGGGGAGGTTCAGGTTAGACATCAGAGGAGACATCATGGCAGGGTCTCAAAGCCTGGGCATAGGGTCGCTGAATCTCCATCCCTGGAGGTGTTCCAGAGAGGCAGAGATGTAGTGCTGAGGAACTAGAGCACATGGTTGGACTGGATGATCTGAAAAGGCTTTTCCAGGCCAACCATTCTGTGATTGTGTGGGTTTATGATTCTGAGTTCTTAGAGCTCAGAGGCAGCAAGATTTGGGGAGCTGACTTGTTCTACAAGGTTCTAGAGTTGTGATGAAGTTTCTTGTTTTCTGTGTCTGTCTGGAGGAAAATCCACAGGCCGTGTGAGTCTGCATGGATCAGTGTCTGCATTTGTGTGACTTTGGTCTCACGGCACCTCTGAGGAGCGGCTTTGTGAGATTTGTGTCAGCCACATCTGGTTGCAGATAGCTTTGGTGGTGTCAGCCCTTTGCTGTTTGGTTGCAAAGCCTCGTTCATGGGATCATCTCTCTTTTTAGGGTGCTGGATGTGTGTATGATAAAAAACTAGGGTTGCATCGTCTTTAATAACAAAGGCGATGTATAGCCTAAAGAAATCAGATTAGTTGCAGAGAAAGAGATCAATCAGGCTGGCAAATCCTGTCTGTGGGACAGAGTGCAGAATATTTGTTTTATGCAGTATTTATTGAACAAATTTGTTGAGAAGATGGTTAAAAACGTTCTGCGGGGGAAAGAGAAAGAACCATTTTGTTCCATTTAAATGACATTGATGTAGTTTTTGCATCATGAAACCTTGCAATATTACCACCTACAAGCCCTGATGAAGTGCTTTACACCATTGCCTCCCAGGGCCTTTTGAAAGGGAGGGATCTGTTGGGGGCTGTGATGTGGCTGCACCCAGTGGATACAGCATTGACCCAACTGCAGCCACCCTGCAGAACCCAGCAGGTCAGCAATCACATTGCACTCCTGTCAGCCTAGGGCAGGAGGAGCTTTGCAGAGCCTCCAAAACAAGCAGACAGCTCTAAATCCTCTTCAAATGCTTTGGTTTTGCTTCTCCTTTCACTGGGTGAGGGAAAATTGCAACTCCAGGTTTCTGCAAGGGATCTTCTGCTTGTTCTCAAGAGATCTTCTGCTTGTTCTCAAGAGATGCTGCACTGGGACTGAGCACAGAAAGCCACGGGTAAGTGCTGGGCTCAAAACACAAAGACAAAGCAGATCTGTACAGAGGATCCCAGCCCCTGGAGCAAGAGCCCTACGTGAAAATGTAACCCAGGCAGGTAAAGGTTTGTAAAGGGCCCTGGTGGCCTTTTAGTGATCAGTGCTTGCAGCCTCTGGAAACAGCAACCTTAGCGATTCCATCTTTCCCAGCTCTGCTGCTTTCCACCCACTGTGCAGCAGGAACAGAACCACAGAATACTTTTGGCTGGAAAAGACCTTGAAGGTCATGGAGCCCAAACACTCTCTAGCTCTCTGCCAAGGCTGGGGCTAGCCCATGCCCCTTGAGTGTGTGCTCCCATGCACATGCCACTAAAGGTCTTTCCAGCCCAAACCATTCTGTGTATGGTAGATGCATGAGCACATCCTTACTGAAACCCCAGTTCTGCAGAGCCCCTGGGGTAGGGGATCGTTCTGCTGCACTTAAAGAGAAAATGAGAAAAGGTTGTTCTTGAAGTTGTTCTTTGTTAGCACACCACATGCAAGATACTTCAAAGTCAAAAAGGGTCCAAAGCAGGGACATTCAGCTCGGGATTCAGAAGCCTCAGCTCTGGCCCAGCGTCCTGAGAAAGAACAATGGCCCTGCAATCAGGAAGGCTCTGCCTGTGCAGCGCTGAGAACGAGGTCAAGTCCTGAGCCTCTGAAAAAGGGGTCTCCTGCTGAGCCTTTGTGCTTTCCACAGATTCTGCTACACCAAATTGAAGCTAAAGCTGGGAAATAGACAATCTTTGTAAAATACGAGGTGACAGAACCAGAGAATGAAGCTAAATGTGAGAAAACCCAGTAAGTTTCAACAAGTGTGTGCCTGAGTCCTGTGCTGGAGGAGATAAGTCATGGTTTGGGGATAGAGTTAGGCTCTGACCCACTGGGTCAGGCCAGCACTTCTGTTGGTTAAAACGGGTCAGAACGTGTGGTGTACATAGCAGTGGGTGGCACATAGATCTGCAGGAGCAGATGTGCCCTGTCCCCAGCAGTGGCAGGACACTGCAGTGTGTTTGTATCGCAGCAGGGTGCATGTGGATGGCTGCTGCCTAGCTTTCAGCACATGGGGCAGGCCTGCCAGCAGGTTTTGCAGGAGAGCAGGAGGAGGAGGGGTCCAGCTTGCTAGTGCCAGCAGCACGGCAGGAAAGGCAGGGCCTGCAGGAGCATCACCCTTCTGTGTCCTTTAAGCACAGCCAAAGGGAGCAGAAACACCACTGCCACTCAGCCAGGCTTGTGCTAGCCTGGACAGCAAGCCGGGAACCTGCTCAGGGGTGTTGGGAGCAGCAGGGGCAGGAGAAGGCTTCCAGGAGACCTTGTAGTAGCTTTCCAGTATCTGAAGGGGCCTACAGGAAGGCTGGGGAGGGACTATTGACAAGGTCTTGCAATGACAGGACAAGGGGCAATGGGTTTGAACTGGCAGAGGGGAGATTTAAACTGGATGTTAGGAGGAAGTTCTTTCCAGTGAGAGTGGTGAGGCACTGGCACAGGTTGCCCAGGGAGGTTGTGGCTGCTCCCTCCCTGGAGGTGTTCAAGGCCAGATTGGATGAGGCCTTGAGTGAGCTGTACTAGTGGGAGGTGTCCCTGCCTATGGCAGGGGTTGGAACTAGATTATCCTTGAGGTCCCTTCCAACCTTACCATTCTATGATTCTATGATTAAAGAAGTCAGAGCTGGAGGCATTTTGGTGGGCAGTGATGGGGCTGCATGAGCAGCTCAGCCTCTCTCCCATGGTGGAGTTGCCCCGAGCAGTGCAGCAGGAGGAGGGGACATGTGCCATGAGTGTCACCATATTGAAAGCAGCCCCAGGTGAATAAAGTTAGCAAGGCAGTGATTCATTGCTGCTTCAAATCCCTCTCTAGCCACAGTAAATTCCTGCTCAGCAGTGACAGCCTGTGTCCACATGCGAGCTGTGATTTACAGCTCTGCCTTTTGTATCAACAACATCTGCTTAACAAAAGAAAAAGAGAAGAGCCAAGAACACTTCTTGTCTGATCTCTGCAGCAGATGTTTTGCTGTGCACGAGATCCAGGGATTGTATCAGAAATAATTTAATTGTTTTACATGAATAATCTGAGCTGTTTTTCCTCAAGCATGTCCCGTAACCAGTAACAACATAAAAACACAGGAAGGTGGAAAAATAGCCTCATGTCTTGCACACATCCACAACTATATCTGTTCTAAGGGCACAGATATTGAGCACCAAATCCTTGCTTCAAGTGGCACTGCTGGGACTCTTGCAGCTTTGCAGAGGAGAACACCAGTGCTTGGGGTGAGGGCAGAGGTAAGGTGGCAGAGGGCAGCTGAAAGAGCAGCAGAATCCCACAGCTGAGGGATGAATGTGAAGAAGGGGGAGACATGGGAGGCAACCATGGTGGCTTCAAGGAGAGTGGTGTTGGGGTGGACACAAGCCAAAGCCCTGCAAACACAGGGAACTCAGAGGAGTTATTGTGCAGCTGATGTCCTTGTGCACCTGCAGATCCTTCCCTGGCTTCCCACCAAGAGGGCAGCTGGAAGGTGCAGTCTCTGCAGCCTGGTGACAAAGCTGCTTAGCTTGGTTTCTTCTGGGCACAGTCCTGGGCAAACTGCTGTGGGTGACCCTGCTCTGGCAGTGGGGTTGGACTGGACAGTCTTTGGATGTTCCTTCCAACCCCCATCTTTCTGTCACTCTGTGATTCTGCTTTCCACCTGCTAGGGCAAAGCAGGATCCTTCCCTTGCCATGCAGCTGCAGCTTTGCCCACAGTTGCCCTTTTCCACTGCTGCTGCCTCCCACGTGCAGCATCTGCTGCAGGTTCGCCCAGCAGCACAAGGCCACGCTCTGGCCCAGGGTCTTGACTGTAGGAAAACTCTTTTCAGGATCATCCCTGTTGCTGGGATGTAAATACTAAGTCCCCAAGGTGTGTTTGATCTGCAGAGATTTTGGGGTGCTTGTTCTTGGCAAAGCAGGCTCCTTTGCAGAGTTCAAGCTGAGTATTGAAGCTGCCCCATCAGAGACAATCTTCGCAGCCTGAGGTCCATTGCCATCCCTCACCTTAGTTGTGGGGGTAGCACGAGCAGGGTGCTCATGCTGGAACTCCAAGCAGCCTGCACTGGCAGTCTTGAAGGACTCAGCTGTTCTATTACAGGGAAAGATTCTGCTTTAGCCCTCAGTCAGCTAAGCTGAAGTGAAAATGTGTAAATGGTGACAGAGTCATTAAGGTTGGAGAAGCCCTCTAAGATCACCAAGTCCAACCATGCCTAAGAAATCATGTCCTGGAGTGCCACGTCTGCCTGGGTTCTGAACGCCTCCAGGAGTGGTGACACCAACACCTCCCTGGGCAGCCTGTTCCAACACCTGGCCATGCTCCACTGCTGCTAAGGCAGATGGTGGGTCTGTGTCATGGTTCCAGCTGACCAGAAGCAGATTCCTCTGGTTCCCCAGGAGCTGTGGCAGCTGCAGCAGGTATCACTGCAGTGCAGACCCAGACAGACTGCTTGGGTTCTGTTTAGGATGAATGTTTGTGAGCCATGGATTGGCCAAATCATGCACAGAGCCAAATGATTAAACCAGAAGGTGGTTGCTGCCCTGTGTCATCTGAAGCACCAGATGTTTACACCCTTAGATTCTCTTTGTAAGGTGGCTCTAGGAGCTACAGAACTACAGGCTCATAGGGTGAGGCTTTTGCTCAGGGAGGTGTTCAAGAATGGTGTGGCCATGGCAGCTGGGAATGTGGTTTAGTGGGCATAGTGGTGTTGGGATGATGGTTGACCATCTGAGACCTGATGATCTCAGAGGCCTTTTCCACCATGAGGGGCTCTGTGATTCTGTGACCCCATCCTTAAGCACAGTAACTGTGTCCAAGGGCAGCAGATCTGGAAGGGAAGGTGTGGGCTCACTTGCACAGACTCAGAATCATTTCTAGGTAAATGGATCTCTTTGTTTCTTTAGAGTGCTGGCTCCATACAGGTTGGTTCTGATGCCTGCAGGGGCTGAGGCACAGACCTGGGGCACAGCAAAGCCACAGAGGGCAAAGCTGTTCTGTAGGTCCTGACAGTGCCACTTCTCAGAACTCGGTGGGCACCTGGAATCAGAGAACCATGGAATGGTAGGGGTTGGAAGGCACCTCTGGGGAACACCTAATCCAAGCCCCTGCTAAAGCAGGGTCACCTGGAGCAGGCTGCCCAGGATCGCGTCCAGGTGGGTTTTGGAAGTCTGGAGGGAAGGGGAGATCCACACCCCTCTTCCACACCCTTCAGCCACCACCCAGCTGAGGAGCAAAGATGGCTTCAGGCAACCTCCCTTCCTCAGCCTCACTGTTAGGTAATAACCCTCTGATGGCCATGTCACTGGGCAGGCTGAATCACCAAGGAGCAGGCAGGGCACTGGTGGCCCGAAGGAGGCAGCGGCACATCCCTGCTCTGCAGCACACAGCTGGGAGCTCACAGCTGCATGCGTCGAGAGTAGCATCACCACTTTTCTCCTTTGACAGACAGCAGGGAAGTGGTGAAAGGTGTTCCTTTGGCATTGCAATAGGGGTCACTGGGAAGAAGGACCAAGGGTTGCTACACGAGAGTTTGCTGGAGAAGTGCAGGCCTGGTGCAGCTGGCAGTGGCCTGGCACCCTGGGTCATGGCTTTGGCACCAGGAGAAGGCATGCACTAGGCTGCCTTTGCTCCTCTGCTTCATCCTCCTTGTCCTACTCTCTGACCTGTTTTCCTTCATTCTTACCTGGCAATCTCTTGCTCAAAGGCTCAGTTGGGTCCCTCCTGCTGGCTGCAGCTGCTCCACGGCTGGTCCCTCCTGAAGAAAGGTGCCCATGCCAATTACTGCAACGGCAGGGATCTGGCTCAGTGTGAGAGCACCACCAATCCAGGAGCTGTGCCAACAATACAGGGAGAGCTCCAGAGAGCCTTTGCACAAAAAGTGGAGAAGCTCTGAACAGATTTCTTCACTCTTTTATCTGTCCATGCTCAGCCACAGCTGGCAGTCAGGGAGGTGCCCGTGTTTTGCCATGAGGGGCCTTGGCCCGCAGCTCTGCTCACCCCTTGCAAAGCCCACGGAAGGGAAGGAGAAAGCTGCACAAAGAACTCCAGGAGGCAAATGCAGGCTTCTGCTTCGAGCAGCCTCTCCAAGCTGAGGTTTCTCAGCAAACACGGGCAGCAGACCCTCCCAGCCCTGCGGTGTTCCAGGCGCCTGCCCCACCGGCAGCCCCTGACAGCCTCGGGTACCCACAGAGCCTGGCAGGGCGGCGCTGAGCCCGCGGGAGCGCTGCCAGCGGGGCGGGAGCGTGGAGACAGCGAGAGCCTGGATCCCCACGGGAGATGTCTACTCCGCTGGGCTGCAGGCTGCTTAGCCCAGCGCCTCCTGGCTGCCCCACCCGCCCGCTCTGCCGCCTCCTTCCCCGGCTGAGCCCGCGGGGAGGAGGCTGCAGCTCCCTTCTGTCCCTGCAGCCCTCCTGGCTGCCTGCCTCTGCCTGCGCACGGATGTGTGCTGGCAGGGGAGTTCTGCAGGGCACTCTGTGGAGCAGGAAGATGCTGTGATCTGGAGGTGGGCTGCTGCAGCTGGGCTGCACACAGCTGCTCTCCTGTGCCAGGCTGTGCAGGAGCAGGGAAGTGACCCTGATTCTGTGCCCCTGGGCTCAGCACCGGCGAGGCCACTCCTTGGGTACTGGGCTCAGTTTTGGGCCCCTCCACTCCAGAAAGGACATTGAGAGGCTGGAGCAGGTCCAGAGAAGGGCAACAAAGCTGGGGGGAAGGGTCTGGAGAACAGGGCTGAGAAGGAGCAGCTGAGGGAGCTGGGGTCATTTAGTGTGGAGAAGAGGAGGCTGAGGGCAGATCTCTGCTCTCTGCAGCTCCCTGAAAGGAGGTTGGAGTCAGGTGGGGGTTGGGTCTGCTCCCTGGATCAGGTGACAGAATAGGAAATGGCCACAAGATGCACCAGCGGAGGTTTAGGTTAGAACTGAGGGAAAACTTCATTGCTGCAGGAGTGGTCAGGGTCTGGCACAGGCTGCCCAGGGAGGTGGTGGAGTCCCCATCCCTGGAGATATTCAAAAGATGTGTGGGCATGGTGCCTGTGGACACAGTTTAGCGGCCATGGTGGTGCTGGGTTGGTGGTTGGACTGGATGATCTGGGAGGGCTTTTCCAAGCTGCTCAAGGTGAAGCCTGAGCCATAACCACTAAAGTCCCAGAGCCAATGTTTGGGGCTGTGCAAATGTGTTAATGACCCCAGGTTAATTGGCAGACAATTACCCTGAAGGGAAAAGAGCTTCCCCGAGTCTGGGCACTCTCAGAGTTTCTCTGTGTCCCCTGTGACCATGTCAGCAAAGGGGGTTGGACTTGGTAAGCTCCAGAGGTGCCTTCCAACCTCTCCCTTTCTGTGATTCTGTGAAAGTTGTTTCCTCCCGACCTGCTGAGTGTTGAACTTCTATGATGCTTTGCATGAAGAAGATGCAGAGATGGGCTGGAGTTCATTAGATGCAGGCACTGCAAGGTCCTGCACCCAGCACAGTGCCAGAGAATGTCAAGTGTGAGCTGTGTGCTCAGTGCTGTCACCTGTTGCCTCTGTGCTGCCAGAAGTCAGCAGCATCTTTTCATGTTTTTTGGTCTGTGCAAAGCCACCAACTTCTCTTAAGCTTTGGATCAAGTCCTTGCTGATCTTCCTGAACATTCTGTCCCCAGATGCCCAGCTCTTGGTCTGTAACCAAAGCACAGCCAGGTTCCTTTCTTGGAGAGGTTGGCTTAGCTTAGCATTGCTGGGAAGGCAAAGCTGGGCATCTGCACCCAAGTGGAATCTGTCACTGAGCTCCTGTGACTGTGAGGTGAGCTGGCAGCTGGTTCAGCTGGAGGGCTGTGATCCGTACCACAGTGTCGTGTGGCAGCAGGTGAGATGCGCTGTGTCACCTCTGCCCAGGAAGGAGAATGTTGTGCCGAGCAGCAGGGCAGCAGGTGGCAGTGGGAGCCTCAGGAGAGGCAAGCCCACTGAGCTGGCATGGCTGGCATCTGCACGGGGTCGTGTGCTGTTCCTCTGGATGCTGCAGGGCCAAGAAGATGCTTTCCAAGGCAGCTGGAGGTCTCTGCCTTGCATCCTGGAGGAGGCAGATGGGAACCAACAGAGTGCCAGTCACAGTCCTGGCAGCAGTACTTGGCCAACACAAGGCCCACAGTGATGAAATATCAGGGTGCCCTCCTGGGCAGCCTGGCTTGAGAAGCTTTGGTGTGAGGTGAGCCTGCTCCCTCAGCTGGCCCCTGTGGCCTTGTGCTTGGTATCTTCAGGTGCTTCAAGCCAGAGAAGCTGTGCTAGGTGCAGATTCCAGAGTTTTCCAGGAAACACTCAGGCACAAGAGCAGCTCTGTTTGCTGCAGCTCCTTGGAATTCACTCTCCGTGCCTGCAGGGCCAGACAAATTCGCTGTCAAACGCGTTGCGAAAAAGAAAGGCATTGATCAGGAAGGACCCCGTGCACAGAGCTGGCTTGGTGTGGGTGAGCACACCTGTGCTTACTGCCGGGCACCTGGTGAGGGCTCTGCCGGAGCCCAGCCAAGGCAAACGCAGAGCGAATGTCAGAGCACACTGGTGGTGAAATGAGCGCTGGACTGCTGCGAGCAGCGGGCACAGAACAGGAGGCACCGCACCGCCTGGGCACAGCCAGCAGGGAGGGTCACACACACACACCCCCTTGCACCGGCAGGCTTTGATGTGAATGAGTTGTGACCCGCTGCAGATGGCATCTTGCACGGCCACGGCACATTGGCATAATGAGATCACGAGGCCCTGCAAGGAGTGAGCAGGAGGAAGGAGGCCCCATCCCACCAGCCTGCCTGGCAGAGGGGAACACTGCGAGCCCTGAGCATCTTGTTACTGGAGCAACACCAGCAGAGCAGCACAGCCAGGCACAGCTGCTTGCAAATTTTGAGTTCAAAGAAAGCAAGCAAGCAAGCCCCAGTGCTCGTGGCTTTGTGTTCTGTCTTGGGTAGCAGGGCCAAAGCAAGTAGTGGGCTAACACCCTCCCCTCCCCTCCCCTCCTTCC
>VWZE01018369.1:129457-171934 GCA_013396675.1 Eubucco bourcierii
TCTCTTTTCCCTTCCCTTCCCTTCCCTTCCCTGCCCTGCCCTGCCCTGCCCTGCCCTGCCCTGCCCTGCCCTGCCCTCCCCTCCTTCCCACTTTACTGCTGTTGGAGTGGGCATTCACAACACAGGAAATGGGCAGCAAATGTCCAGCTGGTTCTGCTTCTCTTCTGAAGCTGCCAAGTGCATGTGTCCGACGAGGCCCCTTGCAAAACACCGTGCATATGACCTACCCACATCCTGCTGCTGCCCAAGGTGGAGGGCAGTGCCACTCCTCCTGGGCCTGCACACTTGGGTCTGCTCTGGGTGTTCCAGCTTGCACACAGGTATCTGTGTCTCCAGGCCACAGAGACAACAGAGGCTGGTGCTGACAAAGCACCTCCTGCCTCACAGCATCCCTGTACAGTGTTTGTGTGATGATGCTCACAGCCCAAGGCCGTTGAACACCCAGTTCAGTGCTCTTGAGTCCATGGCAGGTTAGCCTCTGGCCATTGTGCTTATACCTACCTAAGAATCTCAACAGCACACTGCAGCCTGAGCCATCCAGGACCCCAGATCTTCTGGTGTGGGCAGCTGGATCCAAGGCTCAGCTTCTCTTGGAGCCATAGAACTGTTCTGACTGGAAAAGACCTTTAAGATTATCAAGTCCATGGTCCCCCTTCTCCTGCAGTATCACACTCCAGGCCAGTCTGAAGAGGACTTTGGCTGGTCTTGTTTTGCTGATGTGGGCTCCCTGACATTGCCACAAGGACAGCCGAGACAGCTGGAGGCCAGCCAAGTGCAGAGGCAGCAGGGAGATGTGTCCCTGCATGCACTTGAGAGCAAAGCACAGGAGCACTCAGACTCTGCTGCTGCTGGGGTACCAGAGGAGTCCCCCAGAGCTGACCCAGAAGGCATTTCTGCGTGCCAGAGCCACGGCTGGGTGTGCCAGCACTGCCCATGCTGCAGCTGTGGGCAACCAAGATTTTCCCAGCTGATGTCTTCTTTCTGGCTGAGGAGAACCAAGAACAGAAATCCTTGTGGAGAATGCTTGCTGACTGTACTGCTACTGAGGCTCATCTGCTGTGTGCCAACCGCTGAAGAGGCTCAGTTTCCATTGCCCAGCCTCAGCAGCTCTGTGTAAGCCCCTGGTAACATCACTTCTGTTCTCTAATCCCCATGCAGGAGAAGAATCTGGACTGGTTCCCACGGATGAGAGCCATGTCCCTGGTCAGCAACGAAGGTGACGGTGAGCAGAATGAGATCAGGAACCTGCAGGAGAGGCTGGAGTCAACCATGACCCTTGTGAAGCAGCTTTCCAGTCAGCTTGCTGAGCTCAAGGAGCAGGTGAGTGCCTTGCAGTGGCTGGGAGGATGAGCTGGCTTCCAGGCAGTCACAGGCAGGACAGGGTTACAGAAGAGATTTCTGTCCTGGGAAGGGTTTGTCCTTCTCTCCTGTGAGCGTCTGGTGCAGAACAGTTTGCTGCTGTCTCTCCTGTCTCTGTGCCCCTCCACAGCTGCCCTGCTCTCCCCTGTGCAGGACAAGCTCCTGGCCTGCTCTACAGCCCAGGTCCTGCCTCAACAAACACCTGAAGTGTTTTCTCTTGCCTCAGGATCAACAGATCAGCTCCTCTGTAGGACAGTCCCCTCTGCCTCCCTCGTGACAGTTGCGGGAAGCATCTTTGTGTTTTCTTTCTGGGCAGCACTTCAGTGGCATCAGCAGGGTTATTAGCTCATTATGCCACCTCAAATCCCTCCTCAAAACTCTCTTTCCCAGTGATAAAACCAAAGTGACTCGACAAAGGTTTAGGCTGGATGTGCTCAGGCCTCTCCTTATTGTGCTCACCCAGACCATCCTGGTGGAGCATTTTTCATCCCTCTCCGGCCCAGTCTTTCCTCTTTTGGTTTAAACTGGCTGTGTCTGAGACCATCCCCTGATGCTGTGGTTGTTCACCAAGTGCAGGTGCTGAGCCTGTGCAATGCTGCACAGCACCAGAGAGTGCACAGGATGCAGTGTGGGGTCTGCTGTTGGGTGAGGATGATGTACTCATGGGAGTGCAGTGCTCACAGGGTGCAGGGAGTAGATCCCCCTCTCCAAAGGCTCCTCTCACTTGTAGTGTTCACTGCTGAAG
The DNA here is from genome assembly GCA_013396675.1 of Eubucco bourcierii. Taxonomy (NCBI): domain Eukaryota; kingdom Metazoa; phylum Chordata; class Aves; order Piciformes; family Ramphastidae; genus Eubucco; species Eubucco bourcierii. The sequence continues at coordinate 131,562 of VWZE01018369.1, forward strand.
GAGAGAATCCCACTCCCTGCTGTTTTGCTCGTGTGTGCCTTGCTCTGACTGCTAAATAAGAGTAAAAAAGGTGGGGGGGAAACAATCTCAACCCTCTCTCTGCCTTTCCACCTTAGATGACAGAACAAAGGAAGAATAAGCAGCGGCTGGGCTTTCTGGGATCAAACACAGCCCATGTGAATCATCACATGCCACCACCCTGATGCCACGGGGAGAAGCCGTGCCTGGCCTTTCATCAGCACCCCTGCTGTACTGCGGAGTGAGGGCAGCCAACAGTGCCTATTGTTGGAGTTACAAACAACCCAGCGCCAGGGAGTTGCGCGCTGGAGCTCTGGGAACAATTTGTAGCTGTTTGCCACGGTTGAACAGGGACCGCAGCCTCCGGTGCCAGAGATAGGAGGGAGCTGGTTTGTGTTCCTTCGCGGCTGCCCCGGCACTCTGCAGCGCCGTGGCCTCACGCAGCTGTCCTCAGATCTTGGGCTGCACCCTTTGAGCTGCTTCAGACCCCTCCCCAGAGCGCTGGGACCACCAGGATGGGCAGAAGGAGGAGGAATGCTTTATTGGTGCAGGCACAGCAGCCTGGGTCAGAGTCAGGGGAGGTCCTTTCTGGCTTTGCCAAACAGCAACATTAGTCACATTTGCTTGGCACCTGTGCTTTGTTAATTGCCTTGGATCTGTCAGCTGCCTCAAGTAACTTCTGCTGGGAGGGAAAGGGGAGAAACCTCAAAAGGCTGGAAAAACAAAGCAAAAAAAAAAAATCAAAATCTAGAAAAAGGGTTGCAAAGAGAAACATTAAGGCTTTGGAATTGTAGCTGTCACCATGCAATTTCTTATTTATAACACAGAGCACAGTGCAGCTACAGCTGTGGGAACACTGACAACAGAACTGAAAGTGATTTCTTTCTCCTGGCTTCTGATCTTCCCTGTTAATGTGGCCCTGGAATTTCACATCCCGAGGAGTTAAACTGTGTTTTATCTTCGAGTTCCAATGGAGAGTTCAGGACACGAAATATCCTCCTCTCTGTAGCTTGCAGTGTGCCTGGGATTTAATTCTTCTCCAGAAGCTTACAAGTGTCTGTCTGTGTGGAGCTGTAATGGTGTCATTACCTTCTGTAAGCTCCTCTTCAGCAGGAGATGACTTGTAAACAAGCCCCATCCTCTGCCAGCTTGTGTCTGAGCTGGTGATCATGGGCTTGTGCCTTTGCCTGCCTCTCCTGCTTCAGGGCCTTGCAGGACTGGCCTGGCTGGTGGGGCACAAAGCTGCTCTGCCCAGCCCCAGGCTCTCCGAAAGGCCGAGTCAACTGTGCAGGTTTCTGTGATCTGCTACACTGCTTGTGACGGCTCAAAGGAAAGTGAAAGGGTTTCCACAGAGCCCAGGAGGGCTCTTCTCTCTTATAGGAGAAAATCTGGGGGTGCAGATGTGAGTTGTGGTCCTACTCTGCTTCCATTTTCGCTGAGTTTTAGTTGCTTTCCTGTCCTGGGTGCGCCTGACCTGCTCTCCATGGAGTCACTTTTTGAACCACTATGTTTGGGCAATTATTTCCCCACATAACATTTCATTTTGTTGTAAAAACCATACTCAAAGCTGAAGATATTCATTACTGTGATTGGCTTCACCATGGCTGGTTTCTCCCTGAGGAAATGCTGTTGCCTTGTTTAAGGCACAATTCAAATCGACAGACCTAGAGGAAAGGGAAGGAAGGGACATTGCTGTCTCCTCATCCCAAGTTCAAGCCTGGTCTTGGGAGCTGTCATCTCCCAATTTTTGTGCCTGTGAGGTGGCTGAGATACAGATAACATACACTAAGGGCTGGTTCTTCTGCCATGAAAACATTTCCTGTGGGCTTCAGTTGTGTCCTTCAAAAACACTGTGTGGAAAGCAGAGCTTTGAGTGGTTTGTGGAAAGCAAATCTCTTGTGGTTGGCTTGTCTTTAGTCCACAGGGCATCCTGGCTGAGAAGGGTGATGGCCACTGCCAGCTTTAGGTGCTGTTTCTCCTGGATGAAGTTCTCCCAGGTTCAGCCAGCACTCTGCCTCCCTGTGCCAAGGTGGTTACTAGGAATGGCACAAGGCCAGGGTATGTGGCTGGCAACTAAACCCTCTGCAGCTCCTCTGTGTTGGGCTGACAGCCTCGCCACAGCTGGAGGCAACAGCAGAGGGAGTGTGTGGAGGCAATGGGAGCTGGGCTGAGCTGGGCAACAACTGCTTTGTTTCCAAGGCTGGAGGCACCTTTTCTGCTCCAAAGAGCAGAGCAGATGCATGCTCCCCAGCCTGGGAGGCTGCAGAAGAGCAGTGTTCTGTGGGGAGCAGCTGAGGTGCTTTAGGAGTAAGCTGGTGCTGCGCCTCTGCTTCACACTCTGCATGTGAGATCCTGGTGCCACGGCTCCAGCATCACTATCCTGCTGGGGGCCCCTCCCACAGCCTCACCTGGCACTGAGGTGGGGGCTTTGTGCACCAGCTGGTTGTACCAAATGTGCCAGTTAGTTCCAGCACCAGGAGACTGGCAGTGAATTTAGTCTGGGAGTTTCCATTAGCTGCTCACCACGCAGCAACTGCTGTAAGGCAAAGCCAGAATCGCCCCTGGCTAGACCTGTTGGACATCACCAAACCAAAGCTGCTGCATGCCAGATCAAGTCTTAAGCTGGTGAAGAAGCAGCCCCTGCAGCCATGTTAGTGCAGGTTGGTTCCACAGCTCCTAATTGAACAGCAAATTTGCTCTTCCCCATGCAGGGTGCTGAGAAGGTAACTCAGTGATGGCCCTTTGCTGAGGGGTGGGCAGCTGGCTGATCTTGGAGGTGGCTGGCACCTCTCTTGTTTGCGCTCACAAAAACCACATCAAGGGAAGTTTCTGCTAAAGATGGAGCTGGAAAACCCTGGAACTCGATGCATTTGTGCCCTGAGCTCAGGCCTGCAGCTGTGTGCTGCTAATACTCTCTGTCTGGCACCCCAAACATGGACATCTCCAAGGCTTGAGAGTCCAAATGGTGCTCCTCAGAAGGGACAGTGACAGTGTCAAAAGCAAAGAAGTGACAGATGCCAACCAGCCTTTGCCTTGGTGCCTTTCTGCTGCTGACAGCTTCCAAGAGAGCTTCCACAGTCAGTAACAGCAGAGGATCCTACCTAAGCAAGCCTTGAAGACTGTGAGGTAGCCTCAGCAGTGACTTTATACCAGAACCCAGGGTCATGTTTGTGTGCCTGTCTTTGTTTAATGCAGCTGGGGTATCCTCTTGGACAAGCAGCATCTACCTTACTTATGGATAAGGACCCATTGCAGAGAAGTTACAATGCCTAAGAGCTTGTTGTGCCTCAGAGAGATCCATAGTGATGAGCTCCTGGCAGTTCCAGTTGCCATAAGTAACCCAGTCCGCTGCTGCTGGCTGTAGGTGGCAATAAAGCCTTTTATACATGCCTGCCTCACTGCTGCTTGGTGGGNCAGGTAGCAGGGGATTTGGGCTGGATCATCTCCAGAGTTCCCTTGCAATCACTGCCATGCGGTTCTGGGCCATCCAGCTCTCGAGTGATGTAAATGCAGAGGCTAAAGCCTCGAGCCCTGCTGTGACTCCTGCTGGAGGGCTGTGCCTGGAAGTTTGTTGCTGCCTTTTCTGTTTCTGTGTCACTTCTTCTGGTGCACAAGGTTTCACTCCAATTCAGTAGTGGCAGCAGGATGCTTGGTGCCTCCAAGCAAACCCTCCTGAGCCTTCATCTGCCTCTGCTCTGAGTCCAGGGTGCCTGCTCTGTGGGAGCCTGTGTGGCTGGCTGCCAGCCTGGGGGTACCTGGGAGCACTGCAGGAAGGGCTGGCTGGCTGCAGCCCTAAGAAAGCAGAGCAGCAGCACAGATCCCCTGCCTGTGGCAGGGCTTTGCTGTGAAGGAGAAGTCAGGAGAGTTCAGTCCCTGGAGCCCTCCTGCTCATCCCATGCAGGTGTAAACATCTGCCCAGCTCCCTGGTTGCTTATCTGGGACATGGGAAGTTGCCAGTGGGGGCTGTCATGTACCCAACCCAAGACTGTGAGAGGTGCAAATGCACATCATAGACACAGCTCCCCATGCAGAAAACAGAAGGGAGGAAGAAAGGTTCAAGGGAAGGTCTCAAGGGTACAGGGAAACGTTGTCAGGAATGGTGACTTTACTGCCGGGATTTACTGTAAGTTTACTTTTGAGTTCTTGGGAAGAGCTGTGGTGTTATCAGAAGGTGCCTGCCCATCACAGGGTGTCAGGGGTTGGAAGGGACCCAAAGACATCATCCAGTCCAACACCCTGCCAGAGCAGGACCAGACAATCTAGCTCAGGTCACACAGCAACACATCCAGACAGGCCTTGAAAGTCTCCAGAGAAGGAGACTCCACAACCCCTCTAGGGGATCCCCATGTCTCTGTCAGTCTTGGGGCTCTTCAGAAGAGAGGACTCAAGCAGGAGCTACCAGCCCCGTGAAGGGCTCGGGGTCCCTGGTCTCTGGAATCTGGGGAGTTTCAACAGCCTGTCCACTGCACCTCACTGGGGATGAGTGCAGCATGCTTGGCACAAATTAAATAACTACAGAAATACAAACTGAGCTGGAAATTTACTGAGTACAAACTGTCCTGCAGAGCTGCCTGTGTGTGCTGGCTGGGGCTGGGCTGGAAATGCCACAAAACCAGCTTCTGTGGAGCAACGTGACACTGCTGCCTCGGGCTCAGCCCAGGGCAGGAGCTGGAGGCGTGGGCAAGAGGGGAAGAAGAAAAGCAAATGATAAAGTTCTTTTTAAGGTGTCACCATGGAACTTGATTGGGAAGATCAAAGTGACCGTGGTGACCAGCCACTGGCACTCCTGGTATGGTGCATGTCCTAGAGTTTTATCCCTCTGCTGCTCCCTGAGCTCTGGCAGAGCTGGAAAAGGCAGCTAAGCTGGCCTGGCAGTCTCCTGGTGAGCAGGACGTGGGCTGTATCTGCTGGTTGCCTGCAGCGGCAGCCCAAGTGCTGCAGTCAGCTCAAACAGACCTGGTTCCCCGTGGGCTGCGCTGGCTCCCATCGCTGCAGGAGAGGAGAATCCAGGCTGCTGCAGTCTCTGGCTGTGAAGCTTCTGCAGCACAGACATGGTAGCAGCAGATCACATCCCCAACACCTGGCCTCGTGTGCCGACTGCAGCTTTTGGCCCCAAGCCTGTGCAGGCAGCCCTGTGCCCTGCCCCCCAGGCCCTTTGCCTCCCAGCTGAGGAGGATATGTGCGAAGTCATCTCATGGGCTGAACGTGGCCCAGCTGCACTGACAATGAGTCTGGTGGTGCTGTGGTCCCAACTCACCTACTGCTTTCTGAAAATGCCTTTTATTTTACCTAGTTTTACTGGTGGCAGCTCCCTTTCTAGTGACTTTCCCTCAGCTGGAGATCCACAGCCACATACCCCTAGCCAAGGGGTGAGTCACCTTATGAGGTCCCTGCAAGTTTGCCCATTTGGACACAGAATTTGTGCCAGCTGAGGTGTCAGAGCAAAGCACCACCACTGCTGGTGGTAGGGATCCGCAATGTGAGCAGCCACAGCCTTGGAGAAGCTGGTTGGGCAGTCCTCTCCCCTGTGCCTCCAGCACAGCAATTCACCTTCCTCGGGGTGAAGCGGGGGCATGGATGCCACCTGCCTTTGTCACCACTCACACAATAGCCCCCAGCAAGCCCTTTAGAAGGGAGGAGTGAAGACCTATCCTCTCAGGACTGCCCAAGTCCTGGGCACCCCTTCTGCCTTTGCCAGCACACATCCTTTAAACAGCACCTCTGGAGAGCTGATTGAGCCCACAGGAGTACTTCCAGCCAGGCTAGCAAATAACCTTGAGCTAAGACTGCCCAGGGCTGTTTTGGATCTAATGATCTGCATTTAGAAGCAGCCCTGGTATTTTTAAATGTTGCCTGCAGCCATCTGGTCCCCTCTTCTCTTCGTGCTTTAATTGTCACCTAGAACTTATGGTGCAAGCTACTCCAGGGCAGGAGGGAAGTGAGCAAGCCCCAACCTGAAGCCCAGCAAAACCTCTGAATGCCTTTCCCTGGCTTCCAAAGAGTTTGGGGCTGGCACCCCCACCAAGGGAGCCTGAAGGGTTGCAGCTCTGCAGGGTCCTGCCTCAAGGGCACCCAGTCACTGGGCATTGGCTTGGCCAGAGCCAGCAAGCCCCTGACTTCTGCTGGTTCTTCGTGACCAGTCCAAGGCAGGAGGAGATCAGCTGAAGGCACAATGAGGTCACCTGCTTCGTTCAGGTCATCAGAGCATGAGAAGCTGACTCAGCCCAGAGTCTGCTGCTGCCTAAACCTCTGCTCAAGCTGCAAGGCTGCTGCATGATGTAGCAGGGCTCTAAGGAAGCTGCAAACTGAGCTGTGGCTGGCTGAGGGGCTGCCCATCTGCCCTCTATGGATCTGGAGGAGCTCACTGCTACCTGGGAACTCGTGGAGGGCTGGGGAAAGTCATTTGTTTGATGATTTTTCTTTGCCACTCCAACTCCACAGCAAATTATTTCCACCTCCAGCTTTTCTGCCTGACTCCATGCAGAGCCCTGGGCTGTAGCCCCAGAGGTGTCACCTCCTCTTAGAAACAGGACTGGTTTGTGCTGCCTTAGCTCACAGCAGCTCAGCTCCTGACAGCATCACCTGAATCACAGAATCAACCAGGCTGGAAAAGACCCCCAGGATCATTGAGTCCAACCCATCACCCAACCCTTACAGTCAGCTAACTCATGGCACTAAGTGCCTCATCCAGCCTCCTCCTGAACACCTCCAGGGGTGGGGACTCCACTACCTCCCCGGGCAGCCCATTCCAGTGCCAATCACTCTTTCCATGAAGAACTCCTTCCTAATGTCCAGCCTAAACCTGAGTCCTGCTCACCCACTGGCAGCCCCAGCAGGCCAGGATGGCCCAAGACAGGCATGGTGCCCTGGTGCATGCCTCCAGGCTGAGAGTGACACCTCGTAGGACAGATGTCCCACATCAGGCCCAAACCCACCTGCAGAGTCCAGCAGTAAGGATCTGCCTCCTCCATGGTGCATCATGAACTGGCCCAGTCCTGAGGAATGACCTGGAAAAGGTCCCCTCCACCTGGGAACAATGGCTAAGCTGTACTGGGAAATGTGCTGATACTGTTTCATGGCATCTCAGACAGCTTGCTCTGGTGGCAACCTGGGCCTGGCAACTGTCTGAAACCCAGACATACTGACCTGTGGCTCCTGATTTTCTCCTGCCTGTTGTGCTGGGTTTGGAAAGCAGCTACAGGACCGGTGAGTGCCAGGGAGCAGGAGTGCTGCAGATGCCCAAGCCAGGATGCTGTGGCTCCTCAGCATGCTCTTGGCAGGGGCAGTGGTGGCCACTTGCTCCATTTCCATAAGAATCTGTCCTGTTTGCAGTGCAGAAAACAACCCTGGGTGCCAAGCACCAAGCTCAGAACCTACCTCCCTGACCCAGGAGCTGGTTTGCATTTTTGTGAGGACATCACTGGGAGTCAAAGGGTGCCAGAGAAGAGCTTCTCTAAGCCCTGCAACAAGCAGCCCAGCTCAGCTGGCACTGATTGGTACTTTCCTTGGGGATGGATGAAGTGTGGAGGAGACAATGGAGCCTGGGCTGGTTTCTGGTGCCTGGAGGTGATCCCCAGCACTGAGACCAAAGTCTGTGGAGAGCACAGTAGGGAGGAGTCGCAGTAGGCACAGCTCTGCTCAGAGAAGAAAAGACTTGAATGAGAACAGAATCACAGAATGGTTTGGTTGGCAAAGCCCGTTCAGATCACCCAGCCCAACCAGTCTCTAACTGCCAAGGCTGGAGCTAACACATGGCTCTCAGCACCATATCTCCGCCTCTTTGAAACACCTCCAGGGTGTTTTACCTTCCTGCAGCTGAATCCCCTCCCCTGCAGGTTTTGAGAACCCTTCCAGTGAAGAGGTGTCTTGGCCACCAGAGCTCCAGCCTTAGCAGAGTCAGAGAATGGTTGGACTCAATGATCTTAGAGGTCTTTTCTGACCCAGACAGTTCTGTGGCTCTGTGTCATCCATGGGCTGCACTGCAGCAGGGATGTGTGGCTGAGGTCAGTGATTCCATCGGCAGCAGGATGCTGGGGAGAAGTAAATTCGATACTTTGGACTTAGCCATTGCAACTCAGAGGCAGCATTTCCTTTGGAACTTCATGAGCAAATTCAGCTGGGGAAGGGAAGCCCCATCCCAGCTCTCCAGCAAGAAGGGCACCACACTCACAAGTGCCCTGAGCTTGCTCTGCACTGAGGCTTTGAGCTGGTTTGGGTTGTAGCAGCATCCCAGCAGTGCCCTCTGAACCTCCACATTGAGGTTCTCCAGAAGCTAAGAGAGTTTTTCAGTCTTTTCATGAGGCACAAGCCAAGGCAATGCAGTGATCCTCTTCTTGTTGGTTCCCTGGAACACGAACACACAGCTGAGGCTTTGCTCCCTTTTTCCTTCAGTACAAACAGCAGAAAGAGATGAAGGACTTGGAAGCCACAAGGCTGAAGTGCAGTTTTGGGGCAGTAACTGGAGATGAGCTGAGGGAAAACAGCTGCAAGCTGGACACCAGCAGACGTGTCTGACCCTGTCCCTGGGGAGCGGTGGGGAGGGGTGGTCCTTCACCCTGGGAGGCCCTCAGCCTCACTGGTGCCAGAGAACTGCCTCCCTCCGCCCCTCCAGCACAGCTCGTCGTGGCTGTGAGCTTGCTGCAGCAATTGTCCCCTTGAGGCGGGGAGAGGAGCTCAGAAACCCGCAGGGCTTCACCAGCTCACAGCCTGCCACTGCCTGCCTGTGCCAGAGCCTCCAGCTGCAGCAACCAACACCTGGCACGGCAAAGGGTGGCCAGGTAAGGGCACAGCCGCAGATCACAGACTGCCGGGGCTGGAAGGGGCCTCTGCAGATCATCCAGTCCAAACCCCCTGCTAACACAGGTTCACCTAAATCAGCCTGTCCAGGGTCACAATGGCCAGGTGGGTTTGGAATCACCCCAGAGAAGGAGACTCCACAGCCTCTCTGGGCAGCCTGCTCCAGTACCCTCACACCAAAGGAGTTTTCCTTTGTGTTCAAGTGAAACCTCTTGGCTTCCACTTTGTGCCCAGTGCCCCTTGTCCTGTCACTGGGCACCAGTGACAAGAGCCTGGCTCCTTCCTCTTGCCCCCCACCCTTTAACTCTTGGTGAGTATTGATCAGATCCCCTGTGGGGCTACTATTCTCCAGGCTGCACAGCCCCAGGGCTCTCAGCCCTTGCTCCACTCAGCTCCAGGCCCCTCAGCAGCTTTGTGGCTTCTACTGGACTCTCCCCTGCAGTTCCCTGTCCCTCTTGAACTGAGGAGCCCAGAACTGGACACAATACTCCAGGTATGGGCTGACCAGGACAGAGCAGGGTATTGTTGGCTTCTTCACCATGAGGGCACATCGCTGTTCTTTAAACATTTCCCTGGGCAACCTGCTGTGGGTGATCCTACTTTAGCAGGAGTCCCTTCCAGCCCCCACCATGCTGGGATTCTGTGATGTCCTCTCAAGGGGTCAAACTTTTTGAAGTCTTCTGCAGGCAAAGTTTTCCTGCCAAGTAAACAAACTGAGGCAAAGAGAGAAAGCTGCTAAAGAGGAGCCAGGCTGGGTTCTGCCCCATGAAGGGAGTTTGGGGGCTCTCAGCAGAGCTTTGGAAAAGCAGGAGTGGTTCCTGAGCTGATGGGCAGCTGCTGACTGTTAACCTTCTCTTGATAGGCTGCAGGCTTGGCTACAGACAGCCTGAGATATTCAGGGGTATTTGAATGCTGAGCTACAGCAGCTCCGCAGGCAGTGCAGACCAGACCCTTGCATCTTGGTGCTGAGGGAGCCAAGTGTCAAACGTGGCCTCTCAGAGCTTCACTGGCTACATCCTGCTGTAGCACAACCATTAAGCTGCTTATTCAGATCTGACAGGCATGGTTGGAAGGGGTGGCCACCCTAATCCTCACATGCACCAGCCAGCCCCCCGTGAGCTGCCACAAGCTGATGCTGCAGCCTGGCTTCTCCTCCTGTCCTTGTGCTGCTCCTGCCCGTGTGCTGCTCTGCAGTGGGCAGTGGGCACCACTGAGCAGCAGGGATACAGCCTCATGCCTAAGGAGGTAAAGGTCTGTGGAGGATGATGTGACATGGAGGGGAGGTTACTGCAGACTGAGGCTGCCCTGAGGGCTGTCCGCACTTCAACCAGGACAGGGATGCTGACCTCTGGACCACCCTGGCCCTGCTGTTACCACTGGAGTGCTGGCAGGGGCAGGTCCAGCCCGGTTTCTGAAGCAGCTGCTGGTTTGGATGCTGTCACTCACACAGACCCTCCAAAACAGGGCACTGGAGGAGCTGCTGTGCTGGTACAGCCTGTGCTGGAGGCACAGCTATTAATATGTGCTTAAAAAATACCTCCTAGCAAAGGGGTCAGAGAAGGGCTGATGCTGTGGAGCCCCCATCCCTGGAGGTGTTCCAGAAAGGTGTGCCCATGGCACCTGGGGACAGGGTTTAACACCAACATGGTGGTGTTGGGTTGGTGATTGGACTGAGTGATCTTGGAGGGCTTTTCCAATCATCATGATTCTATGGGCTCCTAAAAAAAAAAAAAAAAAACTCCTTAACCAATTTGCAGCCTCCTCAACCAAGTGTGAACCTTAAATGAGCCTTTTGGCTGCTTGCTTGGACAGAAGCCAGGTACCAAACCCAAGGGAAAGATGCACCCCAGTCTTTGTAGCTGCTGTTTACAGTAGTTGATTATGGAGTCAATCAAGCAGAGCATAAATGCTACTAAAAGGTGATTACAGGAGGCAGCAGCGGAGCAGAAAGCAAAAATCCCTGCTAGGAGGAAATGCAGAGACCTGGCACCAGCTAGCACCAAATGGAGCCCTTGCTCGAGGTGCCACAGTCTGTGCATGGCCACCTGAAAGTGAGCTCAGGAAGATGCCAGCTGAGGCTCGGCAGAGGCCTTCCCCGCGCTCAGAAAACCCCAGCTCTGCCTCGGGGGTCGTGCTACAGGCTGCCGGCGGGACAGAGCTATAGGTCTTGGCCGCCCGAGCCCCACGGGTGGGTGCCCGCGGCTGCCGTTCCACTCGCAGCTGCCGTTCCACTCGCAGCTGCCGTGCCACCCGCGACTGCCGTGCCACCCGCTGCCGTAAGGAGGCTCCGGGCCGCTCCTCCGCACTTCCCTCGAACCCCCCTAAGCCGACACCCTCCAGCTGAGACCAAAAAGCACTTTCCAGCGGCAGGCGTGTGTGGGTGGGCGGCAGGGGACTGTGACAATCGCCAGGGGACGCGTGACATCCCGGACGGCTAAATATAGAGAGCTGCTGCTCACACGGCACCAGCCTGCGCCCTGCGCCCGCGGCCGAGAGCGCAGAGCACGGCCCCGGCGGTGCTAGGAGGGGAGCGGGGCAAGCAGGCGAGCCCGGTGCGGGGAGCTGGCAGCAGCCCACAGCTGGGTGCCAGGTCGAGAGCCCGGCGGTGCCCACGCAGCGCCGGCCTGGCCGCCTCGTGAAGACGGTGCCCGGACGAGCGGGTCGGTGGCAGCCTCGTCACGGGGCTGGGACCTGGGGGCACTTCCCCTTCTCCGCTCGGCCCCGGCTGCAGCAGGCAGCGGTTGCCACTTCGGCGCTGCTGGGGTTTTGGCTCCGCGCAGGGCGCTGCGGCTCAGTTCCCTTTCCGCCCGGCTCTGGCTCGGCTCTCTGCAGCCACAGAGCCCGAGGAGAGGGCAGCTGCCCGTGGGCATCGCCTCTGCCTGTGTGTGCCCCAGGTTCGGGAGCAGGGATGGCAGCGAGGGGTTATGGCCCTCGGCGTTCAATCGAGGCTGACGATCTTTAAGCCAAGCTGTAGAGTCCGGCAGAGAGTCACAGCCCAGTAACAGACCCCATTAGAGGGGCTGGAGCAGTCCATAGAAAAGGATCTCCTCTCTATTAAATTCTCCAGGGCTTGAGTTCTCATTCACACAAAGAGCCCCTTTAGCTGTGTAAAATGGCCATAAAGCAGGTGTAAAAATGATTGATGTGGTCTTTACAACCTCCTTACTCTGGGAAAACAGTGCAAAGTGGCCAGGGTGCAAATGAGAATCACACCTGGGCTTGTGGGAGTAAATTACATCCAGTCCTTCACAGACTCTGATCCATATAGGTTTAATCTTGCCCCCTTTTCAGAAGTCACCCAGAGAACATATTTCCAGGATTTAGAAAAAAAGTTTTGTGGGTTTTTGTTGGTTGTGTTTTTTTAAGACCTCCTTTCTGAGCCTTTCAGTCCCAATCTGCCTCCTGGTGCAGTCTGTGTGGCCTCTGACACCAGCAAAAGGCTGAGCACTGAGCATGCTGTGCTAGGTGCAAAGCCTTTAATTAGAGCTTCCCCAAATTCCTGATCTGAGAAGAATGGATGTTGTAATACCATACCCAGGGGCAAACTGGCTCCAAACACTACCATGTCCGTTTCCTCAGCTCTCCTGGTTTGATTTCTTGCTCTTGGAATAGGCAAAGAGGAAAGGCAGCAGTCAGCCCTTGCTAGCTCCAAGTGCCCTGTGTTTATTCATCAGCCATCTAGGTACCAGAACAATCCATGATGCTCTCTTCCAGAAGCAAAGGGTTAAGCTGCCAGAAGGCCATCAGTGGACTGAGCCCAGCACTGGCTGGCTCCCAACTGAAGGGTGCCCTGCTATGGTGGTGCACAGCTTGCCAACCAGGAGGGTCTCCCTTCCCCTGTCACCATTGAAGGCATTTGCAGCAGCTCTGTGATCATCACCACATTTTTCATGCTCTAGGGGAGTCCCAGCAAACTGAAGCCCTGGGATGAGTAGGCAGAGGCCCGCCAACAGGAGTCCAGCCCCATCTAACTAGGGCTGGCCTCTGTGAGCCCAGTGTCTGTGAGGTGATAGGAGACAGGGAGAGAAAACTCCTGGGTGAGACAGAGGCCACAGGATTAAGGAAACAAAAGCCCTGCTCTGGTGGAAATGTCATTGTGCTGGGGACAGCCAGTCAGGCTCCCACCACAGCTGGCTGCTGTCAGCCCAAAGGCAGCACAGACAGGCTGGAGGGCTGCAGACAAAGGTTTCTTCTGAGCAGCGAGGTCATTTGGGAAAGGGCAGGGTGGGAGCATGCCCAGCAGAGCCTTCCTCTTGCTTTGCCAGCCATTGGGTTGCAGCACCTGGTGACAAGGGCAGGAGGAAGTCCCAAAGCTCAGCTGGCACTCAGGCTCCACTCAATCCCTTTTCTACTTCTCATTCTCTCCTTGGCAGGAAGGATGTCCCATGCTGCTAGCCAGAGGGAGGAACCAGTGCAGTAAGGCTCATGTAGGTGGGAAGAAGGTGTACAGAATCAACCCCAGGATCAGAGTCATTTGAATTGGAAAAGCCCTCTAAGATCATCCAGTCCAACCACTGGCCTAACTCCACCATGACCACTAAACCCTGGACCCCAAGTGCCATGGTCATATCTTTCTTGAACACCTCCAGGCATGGGCACTCCACCACCTCTCTGGACAGCCTGTCCCAGTCCCTGACTACTCTTGCAGCAAAGAAATTATTCCTCATCTCCAACCTAACCCTCCCCTGGTGCAATTTGAGGCCACTTCGTCTGCTCTACACTTCCACAGAGAGCACAGCTGGAGCTGCGCAGAGGCATGGGGACAACCCAACAGCTGAGCACAACCAGCAGGTGAGAGGCATCCTCCATATCCACCTCAGCAGGAGGCTGGCCCTGGCACACATCCGGGAGTCTGCCGGAGTCGGGGGAGACAGACTTGCTTCCACTGCCCCACAGATGGCAGCACCAGTGCCCATCGCCAGGTCTTACCTCACCAACCCACACCCACGCTCCACTGCTGTCCCTGCTGCTCCGAGTGCACCTGGGAGCTCGGCTTAGGACTTTGGATGGGTGGCAACAGGTAAGACACAGATGGACACCCTTGTAAATGTGTCCTGCAACCAGCTTACTGGTGGCTGCTGGGTTTAGGTGTGTAACAAAGGCCATTTGGAAGCTGGTCTCAAAAACTTTGGTTGTCTGATGCTTCTGACTTGGCAGCTTGGCAGCAAGCACCTTGGGGAGGCTGCATCTGCTCTAGGGTCACCTTCCATGGCAAAAGGCCAAACAGTGTACCAGGTCCTCCTCTAGGTGACCACAGGAGACATAACTGGGCTGTGATCTTCTGACAGTGGAGGTGTGCTGCTCTGGGCCTGGGGTGATGCATGACCACCTTGTGGAAGGCAGTTTTGGGGCAGGATAAGAGCTCCTTAGGCCTCCAGCTCTCTGCCAGACTGAGGCTTTTTTTACTTCCTGATAGCTATTTTTGCTGCAGAAAGTTTTTGCTTCTTTGAAGCCTTATTGAAATTTTATTTGCTTCCTCTTTGCTAATGATTCTGGCAGAGCTTTACTGGCATGTGGTTGCTCCACCCCACCTCAGAGACAGCCTTGCTCTGGCTGGGCTGGGAAGTCCCTGGTGGTGCAGGGTGTGAGCTCCAGCTGCCCTGCCCGTGCACAGGGAGTGGCTGGCAGGCAGCACAAACGCTGCTGAGCCCACACTGCTGCTGCCCTTGGAAGTCCATACTGTGCAAGGGGAGCTGACAGCTTAGGGGACAAAGTGACATCCTTGTCTTGGGATAAGGCTAATGAGGTGCAGCACACTGCCAGGGCAACACTTGCAGGGCGAGAAAGCTGCGCTTGAAGGCAGCTTCTTAGTCCCCCTGCTCCTGAAAGAATGGGAATTCCTGAGCCCTCACCACTACAGGCCATGTCTCTGGGAGCTTGGCAACCTCTTCTTGCTTCCCTCCCTTCACCCACCCTACAAGCATTTGGCGTTGCAGGGATGTATCTTTCAGGGCTGCTGGCCCAGCTCCAACATCTGGTGTGTAGGGTTGATTGTCTTGAGAGGAGTTGCACCAAAACTGCATCTGGCCCTTTGTGCTTGGAGCACAATTGGTGGAACTGACTGGACATGGAGCTGGGAGCCTGCACTCCAGCAGTGCCAAGTGAGACTGCAGCCTGGCTGTTGATTCAGGGTCCTGAACTCCAGCAGTGCCAAGTGAGACTGCAGCCTGGCTGTTGATTCAGGGTCCTGAACTCCAGCAGTGCCAACTGAGGCTGCAGCCTGGCTGTTGATTCAGGGTCCTGAACTCCAGCAGTGCCAAGTGAGACTGCGGCATGGCTGTTGATTTAGGGTCCAGCTGATCTCTTCTCACAAAGTGCCAAGTGCTCCTACTTCAGAAATCTGTCTGGGGTATCAAGCAGGACCCACCAAACCACCATTAGCCAACCCACTCCTCCTGCTGCTTATTGGTAATTGGGTTAGATGAACCCTGTCCTCAGTCAGTATGAAAGGCTGGGAGTGTTCAGCCTGGAGAAGAGGCTGAGGGGAGACCTCATTGTGCTCTACAGCTGCCTGAAAGGAGGTAGAAGCTAGGCGGGGGGTTGGGCTCTTCTCCCTTGTAACGAGCGATAGGATGAGAGAAAACCACTTCAGACTACACCAGGGGAGGTTCAGGTTGGACATCAGAGGAAACTTCATTACTGAAAGGGTGCTCCTAGCCTAACACAGGCTGTTCAGAGAGGTGGCTGAATCCCCAGCCTGGAGGTGTTTCAAGGAGGCAGAGATAGGGTGCTGGGTTAGCCCCAGCACTGGCAGGGTTGGAGAGTGGTTGAGCTGGATCTTGAAGGGCTTTTCCATCCAAAAGGATTCCAGGATTCTCTTGATCTTATCTACCCTTTATGTGGCAGTCACCAACAGTCCCTTTGCTGCTGGTCTCAACCTGCATTTGAAGAAGTCTTGACCCCCTTATTACTTTTCCATGTGGCAACCCCCCCCAGAGCACCGAGCAGACAGTGCATTCCCTAGGCATGATCAGCAGAACTGTGATGAAGCAGCTAGGATCAGGTACTTGTCTGGTAGCTCCCCTGAGGGCAAGGACAGACATCTACCAGTGAGAGAAGCAGACCCTAGCTTTTAGTGGCTGTAGCCCCGCAGGTGAGTTGCCATTGCTTTTCAAAGCTCTCATTCTGTCTGTGGCTATTAAAGGCCCTGGCTGTGAATATTGTACAGCTGTCCCTTCAGGACTTTGTGACCTCTGCCTCATCTCAGAGGAGACCTTGGCAAGAGCAGCCACAGGAAGTGCTCTTAAAATGATTGAAAATCTATTCATTAAAACTGAGAATGGTTTTGCTTGTCAAAAACCCTTACAAACACTCATCCCTTGGTGGTGCCTATGGTGGTACCATGCTGACATCTCCCATTCCCTGGCTGCAGCCTCCTCCCCCCAGCCCAGCCCCTACACTTTCTGCTGCTGGCCTTCGGTGGCAGTTAGAGGGTGGAACCGAACGCCCACGTAGAAGACCTGGTATCTGTGCTTCCACACCACGAAACAGGCTAACAGACACACCAGGGCTGCCACCAGGTTGAGGCCCATCTGCAGAGGCAGGTAGAGGTTGAGCATGCTGGTGAGGCTGCCACAGTCAACCACGTCCTGGTAGATGAAGGTCCTACCAAGAGGGTCTTCCGTGTCCAGCTTGCAGTGGCAGGACTCGAGGACGGTGTCGCAGGTAAATCTGTTCATCTGCACGTAGTGGTGTGCAGCAAAAGCCACTGCCAAAACACAGGCAATCAGAGCCAGGGCACTCAGGAGGAAATACATCAGCTGAAAGACAGCAAAACAAAGAAAATCAAGAGGAAGCCTCCCTCTTTTACCCAGCCACACGAAGGAGGAGGAGTGCAGAACAACAGCACGCATGTGTCCTGCACAGGGAATGTGTGGGCAACATCCTGCCTGCATGTAGAGCGCTTCCCAACCTGCAAGACAGCTGTGAAGTTCCTGCTGAGGCAAAGCTCAGCAGCTCACCTCAGGACCTCACTTTGCCTTGCACGTTTCACCTGAGCACTGCTTTGAAATGCTGGGACCTGATGAGAGCACCAAGAGACCTGTAGCTGTGTGGTCAGCTTCTATCCACCTTCAGTCAGAAGCTTTAGAGGGAGAGGGAAGGCCATGGGTCTGCTTGTGACCCCACTGCCCCTCACAGTAGTGGCAGCTTGAAAACAGGATGGCCTTTATCTGGGGTAACTATGCAGATTGTCCCCTCACAAACACAGGGAAACCAGCAACAGCTCAGAGCCTTTGCTGTTCAGAGTTCTGCCTGAGGCCTCTGGATGCCAGAACATGTGGGCTTCCCTTGCTGGTGCTGGCTGGAGCTGGCAGCTGCTGTGCTGCATGCAGAAAGGAATGTGGCTGTCTGCTAAAGCCATGCTCTGTGCTTAGCCAAAGCAGCATTTTCTGGATCTCCTCAGTGCTGTCAAACTTTGATTGTCTTGGTGCCTTGCACATGGACATTGCTGGTGGATGGAGCCCCTCCACCCAGAGCTGTAACCTGGGATCTGCTCTAGAGATGGTGCAAGAAGGCTTTGAAAGTGGACAGACTCTGAGGAGTGCTTCTCTTCTCTGAGCAATGGCAGTTGTGCGGTGATGCAGAAGTCCTAGTGGACTGGATTGAAGTCCCTGGACTCAGAGCAGCAGAAGACAGAATCAGGCCTCCCTAATAAATAAGTCATTGAGCCAGAACTGCAGGATGTGCCTGGTTCTCCCTTGGCAGGTATTTTATTGAGCTGCCAACTTGTGTTCCAAGTCAGGACTAAAGAGTCTGAAATCCACAGCCTGAGCTACACTCCAGGTGCAGCCAGCAAGAACCTACCTGTTGTGTACCTAAAGTCCCTGAAGCTGGGGAAGGGTCTGGAAAACAGTGCTGGGGAGCAGCTGAAGGAGCTGGGGGTGTTGAGGCTGGAGAAGAGGAGGTTGAGGAGAGACCTCATTGCTCTCTACAGCTCCCCAAGAGGAGGCTGCAGTGAGGTGGGGGTTGGGTTCTGCTCCCTAATAACAAGTGGAACATAGTTTAATATCCATGGTGGTGTTAAGTCAAAGACTGGAGTTGGTCTTAAGGGTCTTTTCCAATTGAAACAATTCCATGATTCTATAAAGGGAAAGAAATCTCAGAATCTAACTGCATGAGCAGGTCCTACAGCAGCCCTCAGAGGCAGACAGGAGTGTGTGGGACAGAGGGCAATTCCCAAATCACTCTCACAAGGTGTTTGCAGGGGAATCTCCCTGCTAGCTGCTGGAAAGGAGAACAGTTCTGGATAGCCAAGGGAGGCACAGGCAAACCATGCTTGTGGGCACAGGCAAACCATGCGTGTGAGGGAGCACAAGATCCCATCAACAGGTCCATCACATGCCAGACCTGGAGGCAACTTCAACATCACAGATACAGCCATGTGGTGAGCTCTGCCCAGGGACCACAGCTGGCCACTGGAAAACTGGCTTTTGACAGCCTCAGAGAGATGGGCACTGTGCCTGCTGCTGGAACAGGAGAAAAGGGAAGTGGGTAGAGCCAGCACGTGATGAGGGCAGAGCAGGGCAGCTCCTACTCCTGTGGGTTCCTCTTGTGAGCAAGAAATGGTTTTGCAAGATTTACCAGCAGTAGTTTTTGCTCCACGCTGAAAACGCAAGGACCAGGCTAGGGATGGAGCTCCTCATGGCAAAGGCCTCTCAGCACTGTCAGAGTGGTGCTGGCTCAGCCACGGGCCCGTGGGCTTGGGCAGGGCTGGAGGGTGTCATGCTGCTACAGGAGATGCTGTGATGAGAAGCATGGGGAGTGACCTGTCAGCTATCAGCAGATAGCCCAGGAATTAACAGGAGATCTCAGGACTTCCCTTTGTGGTCCCATTGTGGTTTCTTTGCTAAGGGAGGATGATCTCCCCGTGTAGATAGCCAGGCACCAGCTGGGCACACTGCAGAGCACCCTTCCTGCAGACACAGAGGTGGGATAAGGGCACAAATTCAGCCTGGGCCTGGCTGCTCAAGCGCCAAAGGACAAAGCCACTGTCCCTTCAGGTGGGGTGTCCCTTCCTCACTGGCACACTGGGTGATGTGGGTACTTGAGGCAGCCTCAGGAAGGGGCTTTGGCTGGCAGCAGCTCTGACACCCCCTTTATCAGGGCCCCAGGCTCAGGCAAACGTGAAATGAAAGAAGCAGCTGTGGAGAGGGAGGAAGGCAGAGAGGACTGCATGGGTCCCACCCCATGATAGCAGTCACAGGGCCACCTCCAGGGCTGACCAAACCCCCCAGGACTCTGTGTGTGGTCCTCCTCCCAGAGTGAGGCTTAGGCTGTGCAAGGGATCCTGGGTTGCTTGCTGTACCCCAGAGTACAACTCAGCCAACTTTTCATTGTAGACCTGTGGCAGCAGCCACCAGCCTGAAGGCAGGGCATGGGCATCTGCATTTGATGACCTAGAGACCCCTCCAACCCCTGCCACTCTGGGATTTCACACCTTCTAAGTTTGTTTTCTTATGTGAGCCGTGGCTCACAGTCCTCACTGCCAGGGTGGGTGGGTGGTGTTGCTGAGGGTGGTGGAGACATCTGAGCTGCCCAGCCCAACATGCTGTTCCCAGCACCAGGCACGGCTCCCTTCCTGCTTGGAGGCCAAGTTCGATTCGATGCTGCAGGGCAGGCAATAAAAAGCCTGGTGGCAGCCACCGCCCAGCCCAGCAGCTCCCTGGGCAGCCCTAGCCTTTGCTGTCAAGGGGACAGGAAAAGAAAGAGAAGGCACTCAGAGGGCAGCAGCTATTGTTCTCCTCTCGCCTCTCTACGTGTAAGGGTGGGGAAAGCTTGAAAGAGGCAGAATAGACACCCATGGCCTCCTTCCTGAGGCAGGGTGGATGTCAGGTCGTGAGCAGCTGCTCCTTCTGCCCTTCTCAGGCAGCAGTCACTGCTCTCTTGTGTGGATGGCTTTGGGGTTATGTGTCTGCTTGCTTGTTAATGTGTCTGCAAAAGATTGAGAGTCCTGAAAATGATAATAATAAGGAAAAAAAAGCCCAAGAAAAAATGGTGTTTAAAATGCTCCATCTGGAAGGTGCCAGGCTCTTTATGGTAGTGCCCAGTGAAGCAGGACAAGGGGCAGTGGGCACAAGCTGGAACCCAGGAGGTTCCACCTCAGCATGAGGAGAAATTTCTTTGGTGTAAGGATGCTGGAGGCCTGGAGCAGGCTGCCCAGAGAGGTTATGGAGTCTCCTTCTCTGGAGACTTCCCAAACCCACCTGGATGCATTGCTGTGTGCCCTACCCTGGGTGACCCTGCTTTGGCAGGGGGCTGGACTGGATGCTCTCCAGAGGTGCCTTCCAACCCCACCATTCTCCAACTCTGTGAACAAGCATTTCTAGCCTTTGTTTTCTGGTTTCTCAGCAGTGTGACTGAAGCACAGCCCTGGGCACCAGGGTGAGGCACGAGGCATGATGTCTGCCCCCTCATGCCATGCTGCCATGGGAATTTGCCTCGTGGAAGAAGGATTGTCCCCGTGGTTTGCTTCCCCGTGTTCCCTGATGCCCGCCCCCAACACAAGCACCGTGCACTGAGCCCTGGCTGCCTGCTCGGGTGCAGCCTCCCCCTCCTCAGCCCTGGAGGCAGGCACCTGGAGATTTGCAGACACCCTTTGTGGTTTGCCTGGCCCCTGCAGTTCCTGGTTCCACCGGGGGCTGCACAGCTGCTGGGAGGATTCTGAGATGCTACTCACCTCACAGAAAAATCCACCCCTTGTTCAAGTGGATCCCATTTCATCTCACCCACTGTCTTACCCAGCTCTCTATGAATCCCCAGGCTTTCCCTAAACACTTCCCAAATTACTCCAGCTTCTCTGATCTGAATCTCATTGATATTCCTAAAGTATGGCAAATGAAGTTATCTGGTCTGGTTTGGAATATTTGTTACTGGAGTTTCTTTCTGCCTGGAAAATACCAGAAAGCCATTCCTGAATTTCAGTGCCATTTTCACTTCTTTTTTGTGTGGCCTTCCAAATATCCCCAACTTTCCTGAGTGGTTTTCATGACATGAGAGGAAAGGACAGGAAGCACTGCAGGTACCTTGGCTGTGAACTGCAGACATGTCTTCTCATCAGGCTGGTAGGAAATGCAGAGCATAACGAATCCCACCAAGGACACCACACAGACCTGCAGGGCAAGAGAAGCAAAATGTGTCAGTGTTCAAAAATCCTACAAAAAAAACCCACCCAAACTCTTTTATTTTTTAAGTCAAAACACTCTGCTGTGTTAGCAGGAACATAACTCCAGAAGCAGTGTGTAAGTCAACTGGTCTGAGTAGAGGCATGCAAATGCCTCCTATGTGTAGGTGCACTTGTGAGGAGAGAAGAGCTTTGACACAGAATCATGGAGTCATTAAGGTTTGGGGTTGGGAGAAGAAAGGTCTTTCCAGAAAGACCTTAGAGTAGCCTTAAAGAATGTGCAGGGGGCTACAGGAGAGCTGGAGTAGGAAATGTTGATTAAGGCACAGAGCGACAGGATGAGGGTAACAGCTTCGAAATGGAAGGAGCTGGACTGACACCAGACATTAGGAAGAAGTTCTTTCCTGTGAGGGTGGCAAGGCATTGGAACAGGTTGCCCAGGGAAGCTGTGGAGGCTCCAAGCCTGGAAATGTTGAAAGCCAGACTGGATGGGACCTTGAGCCAGCTGACCTAATAGGAAGTCATGGGACCCCATGGGAGGGGGTTGGAACCCAAAATGTTCTGTGATCCTCTATTCTCAGAGAACCAAAGAGCAAACCTCACAGGAGGATGCAGGAGCCACATCTCTGCAAACAGGCTGCTGCTTTCTAGCAGCTTTTCCACTGCCTGGAAAAAAGGCTGGGTCCTCTGGCACACAGCGAGGGGTCCCTGTGCCACCATGGGGCTGCCAGAGCTGGATCAAGGAGTCAGAGGAGTCCTGACCTGTGCCCACATGGGTGCTGTGAGCAGCTGGAGCTGTGCTTGGAGGGATCTCTGCATGCTTGGGTTGCCTTGGGGAAGCAGGGGAGTAGCTGGTGTGCGCCCATTTTTAGAATGCCACTGTACTGCACAGCCTCAGGAGAGGTCCATGTGTGATGAGCTGTAGGGAGGCCCTAGGTCAGGGTCAGTCACTGTGCTTGCAGAGGCCTGGGCTTCACACAGGTCCTCCTAACACCTTGACTGTAAATGGTAGCTGTTAAATTCCTGGTGACTACAGCAAGGACCTGTGGGGTTTTCCCCTTTCATCTTGCTTTGGAGGCTTTGAAGGCTTCTCATTAATCTGAGGCCATCCCAGAGCCCTCTTGGAGCAGAGCCAAGCTTTGCTCAGGGACGGGACCGCACCATGGAGGTGCCTGCAGGAGCAGAGGGCTGCCTCATCCCCTGCTGCTCTCTGCACACCAGGCGGTGCTGCTCACACCCAGATGTCTAGCTCCATGGTGCTGCTCACACCCAGGTGTCCAGCTCTGCGGTGCTGCTTACACCCAGGCAGTGCTGCTCACACCCAGGTGTCCAGCTCCACAAGGGATGCTTGGCCTGCACTGAGCACCTGCCTGGCTGTACTTGAGGCAGCAGTGTTAAACACTGGGGTTTGATCACAGTACCCACATGGTTGGACAGCAGCCCAGGAAGGAGCAGTGCTTCTCCCTGTCCAGCCAGCCAAGCCCTGGAGAACCTGTGTGACTGATCAGACTTTCCTCAGCAAGTTCTCTCCCGTGCCATTGCAGCAGGACATGGGTAGGAAGCATCGCCTGAGAACACTGCCGAGGAAGTGTCAGGATTATTTACTCCCTTCCCTGTCATGGGTATTTATATTCTGGTCCCATGACTTACACACAAGCTCCCATTTATTTGTTTTCTTTCCTTTATTGTTGACAGCCATAGCTGACAGGGTTGTCAGGGGGACAAACAACCTTTCTTGTCAAAGGTCCTTCAGTGCTGGGTTGGGGTTGTTGTGCCCCACAGTGCTGCTCTGTACTCAAGCATGTTTTGTTTCTCAGGATTAATGGCCAATGTCCTTGGTCCCTTGCACTGGGTATTAATCTTTTAATTCAATTAACATGCCCACAGAACTTAAATCTTAAGGAGCTCATATCTCCAGTAACATCTGAGTGAGCAGCCCCCCCGTGGCCGAAGGGAAGGGCTTGCAGCAAGACCTAGAGGAGCACATCCACAGACCCATGCTGAACGCTGTGTCCCCAGACTCCTGTGGGATCAAAGCGCTGGACCTGAGCGTGTTCAGCATCTGGTGCTGAGGGATCTCATTGTGAGCAGCAGATCAAGCATGCCTTGCGTGGGCTGCACCCGTGGGCACTCACACTCGCGTGACCCAGGGTCAGCTGTGCCTCCAGGTCACTCCCGTGACACATCACGGGACACTGCCTGCTCTCCAGTCCTGTTCCTGCTTTCCCACGAGAGCCAACAGGCCTGCATTCATTCCTGAGGGCAGAGCCAGGCACCACCGGTGGCATCTGCTCTCTACCATCAGGTGCCTCTCACAACCCTTGCACAACCCTGATGGTCTTCAGTGCAGCAGGCTGGGCCCTGCCTCTCCAGTCAGCATCCTATGCGAAAGGCTGGTGCCTAAAGGATCTCCATTCCTGCACGTGCTCCACACATGTCTCCTGGGATTTAAGTCACACATTCAGGGCTACTTGAAGGGGCACACTCACACTGCACAGCATGCAGCTGAGCTTGCTCCAGCACCTGCTTGCTACCAATCTGCTTGCCACGACTGCGTTCTGCACATCAAGCAGGTCCTGCAGCATTGATTGGATCAGCTCCTGTGACTGCTGTCTGGAAATCCAGAACTATGCACTCCTATGCTGAACAAATTTCAAGTCAGGCTTGTGTCAAGGTCCTGTTTCCAAACTCCCCAGAGGGCCCAGCGCAGCCGCTGCTGAGCAAAGCGACGTGGGAGGTTATCCAAGGGAAGAATTTAAATTTAGAAAAGCCCCAAATGCAGCTCAGATGTATTTAGGGTTCAGATTTAATTCTGGCTGAGGCGTGCCCTGTGCAGCCCTCCTGCTCACAGCTGGGTACTGGGAGCTGCCTGGCAGAGCTCAAGGTTTGTGCTGCACCAGTTTCACTGCTGGGAGTTTTCAGCAGTAGGCAGGGACATCTTGGGGCTGAAAAGCGGCCTCTTTTGGGTGGTTTCCTGTAAACCTCAAGTAAAAAGGGAGTAGACTTTTATTTTTTTGGGTCACCCCCACCCCAAGGAGGGCTAAATCATGATGTGGATTAGGAACTAGATTAGGATATACTAAGGGCATTTAGTAGTAGGTCCCAGCTGGTGTGCCTGGGAGGATCCCTGTGCTCATGGTGAGCTAGCAGCAGTCCTTGCCCCCCACCCCCAGGGCTCAGCCACACTAACCCTCTCTGTGTGCAGAGCCTGGCCAACATGAGTGGCTGCTTCCCTCAGCTTGGAGCCTCAGACCCTGCTGCAGAACAGGTTCAGCAGTGCCTGCAGCTGTACTGCAGCACAGGTTCAGCACTTGTGAGGAGCTTGCCTCTGTGGATCTTTGTCATCTTACACCCAGACTCAAACAGTACAGATCGAGCCCAAGCTTTGTGTACCCCAAATCCCTCAGCATCAGCTTTGCTTCAGCTTCTCTTGCTATGCTGACGAGCTTCATGCTGAAGCCCAGCAGGCCGACACCCTGCCCAGCACCATGCCAGCACCCTCCCACAGCAGCCAGCCCTGTCCTCCCACATCTGCCGCATGTCTGGAAAGCATTGTGAGGGACAAAAACAGGTTGGGCATCTCCAACAGCGGCAAACACAGGTGGCAATGCAGAAAAGTACCTGGGCAGAGCTCACCAACACTACCACCCAGTGAGGACAATGAGGGCAAGGGAGCTGCCCTCCCCATCCTCACCTGCCCATGGCTCACTCCTGTCTGACCGTAAAAGAATGAAGCAGGAGGTGTAGGAGTGGCACAAGGCCAGCTCATGGTGGTGATGAAGGTGGTTACGGAATGAAGGTCAGTGGGGGAAAACCTGAACACTGAGGGCTGTGGTTTGCATTTATCAGCTTGGCACAACAACAAACTAAATGTTCCCATGAGGTGTTCTGGTGGCAGCAGTTTTTAAGTGTCACCTTTTATAAAAAAATTGCCTAGTTTGCCCAGAACCAAATCAAAGTGAAAACTTAGCGAGGCTACCCAGGAGAACCTGGCTCTAGCTGGGGATGATTCCCAGTCATTGACCCTCTCTAGAAAGATATAAAGGTCACCTGACAGGTAAATGGCCTCAAGTTGCACCAGGGGAGGGTTAGGTTGGAAATAAGGAAAAATTTCTTTGCTTCGAGAGTGATCAGGGACTGGCACAGGCTGCCCTGGAGGTGTTCCAGAAATGTCTGGCTGTGGCCCTTGGAGACATGGTTTAGTGGCCATGCTGGTGCTGGGTTGATAGCTGGAATGGATGATCTCAGGGGGATTTTCCAACCAAAACCATTCCATGATACCTCAGGAGAGCTGGCCCAGAAGAGCCTGAGCAGGGAGAAGTGTCAGAGCTCTTGGGTCAGATGCTCATTCTGTGGCAGATCTTTTGAGACTAGAAGAAACGGCAGCCGGAGCCACGGCTGCTGCCTGGAGCTGCTTCTGAAAGAGATCATTCTTTTGGAAGGCTATTTTCAAGCCCAGGTTTACATCCATCCACCCACACATGTGGCTTTCACACAACAGAAACCATGAACACCCTGGGCGATCATTGCAGATGAGCACGTCTGCAACTTCCTTCACTGCCTGAGTCCTGCACACCCAGCTGGAAGGGAGCCTGCCTGGCACAGCTCTGATGCTGCCTACTTTTGATCACAGTGGAAAGGATCCCAGAGCAGATTTGTCAAGGAGAAATGCATCATTTCTTCCTCTGAGTGTCAAAAGGCCACAAGATAATGAAAGAGAATGACAGGAGTGCCATCACTGTCTGCTGCCTCTGCAGCATTTTCATCTGCAAAGCCCAAACAGTAACCACTTTGCAGAGATCACAAGGCCTCAGCAGGGGCAGGGAACCTGCCCAAAGCTGTGTGGAGTTTATTTCCTCTGTCTTACCACACAGAGGAAATAAAAACCCTGTGGGCTTGCGTGGGCCTGTGAGGAGTTCATACAAGATCTACAATGCAGTAAGAAGGAAGAGGCTGCTGGGGTGGTGGGATAGGAGTGACTGTGGTCTGGGATGAAATCTGACTGCTTAAAAGGAAATGTTGATGAAGAAGGCAGAAATTAGCTACTTGATAGTGTGCATGGACAAGCACCTTCTACAGACACAGCAAAGGAGCATCTGGAAGATGCTTAGCATGGGGGGCAGGTGGAACCAACGAGTTCCAAGTGGGCATTAACTGGCTGCAGTGGTGATAGCATGGGAAGGGGAGAGCTACATCATGGCTGGACTCGAGGATCTTGAAGCTCTTTTCCAACTGAAAGGATTCTAGAGTTCCAGCCTGGAGTTTCAGGTGCTTGGGACAGGTCTCATGGAGCAGCTGGGCAACTGCTTCAGAGCCAGACAGCTTGCCTGTAAGCAGCCATAGGCAGGAGAAACAAAAGCCACTCTCAATTTGTAATGGCATTTGGCTGCCTGTGCCCAGGCAACGTGGCAGAGGCACACTGCAGGGAAGAGCTTGCTGAAGCTGAGGCAGAAGTGGTGAATCACGACCTTCCCACCTGGTTTCTGACTCAGGTCCCATGGATTTCAGCTGAAATGCATCTCAGACCAGTAGGTTTTAACCAGAAGCTGCAGGAGGGAAGGGCTGGTGTCAGGCACCTTTTGAGTGGGGCTCTTTGGTGATGTGGGCCACCTCTGCTCCTCATCAGCAGATTACCTGCCACGTTTATTGCACAGACTAACAGCCCCAGTCCCTGGCCTGTGCTATCCTCAGAACCCTGGGCAGTCACCTTCTGGTCTAATTCAGACCGCCTCGCATGGACTCTATGGTAGCACCTCAGTCATCTCCTCTAAAGAAAGTCCCTTTCCTCCACTGCAACATGCCCAGGCATTTGGGTTTCAGCAAGGAGTGGTGTCACCCTTCTGCCACTAACACAGAAGATAGCCAAAAAAAAAAAAAACCAAAAACAAAGCCACAACCAACCTTTCAGTCCCCCAGAGCTTGTTTTAACACATCAGCAATTTCCCATTTTTCTGCCACCCTGCTCCAACAGCCACAGGGTCAGATCCAGCCAAAGGAGTAACACCAGCAACAAGCTTCTCCATTATCTCTGATGTTGCTCAAAAGGTCTTCATAAAGCATTGTTTTAAGTTATTGATTCTGAATACTAATCAAGTCCTTGAAAAAGAGCACTTGAGTGGGATGCTACTAAAACAAATCTGCTCTGGTATTTCGCGCCACATCTTCTCGATCTGTTGCTCATTTCTGAGCCAGTAAATGAGTTTGGGGAAGTCCCTTTCTGCTGTGAGGTTTGTCCTCAAGCAGCATGTGGGTGTCATCCACCTCCTACCTCCATGCAACCTCCCACAGCAGCCCAAGAGTCACCCCAGAGGATTGCCAGCCACATAGACAATGCCCTATCTATGGGTCCTCCTTCATGGATCAGTTTCCTCCCTGTCCTCAGCATGCTCCCTGCCACAGCTCCCCAGCAGCTCATTCTCTTGCTGGGAGGCTCTGGGGCTGCAGCCCCACCTCTCCTTTCCAGTGCTGCTTTCCCTTTCTGCTGGCATCAGGCACCTCTTTCCTTCTAGCTTTGGGCTGAGGGTGCAAGAAGAGCAATGTGACTTCCCAGAAGCCTTGCCTGAGGGCCAGCAGCTGGGCACCAAAAGGCATCCTGAGCCAGGAAGGACTCACACTGCACTTGAGTGTGATGGTAACTGAGCATAGCACCAGAGTCCCCCAGGTGGCAGCCACCATGGACTCAAGCCATAGGTACAGTGACCCCAGCAGCATCCCACAGTGTGCCCTGCTGCTCCCCATGGTGGAGACACCCTGTAAACATGAAGCAAAAGGAAGCTCTGATGCCCACAGCCAGCACAGGCCCATCAGGTGTGTTTCCCCAGGCCTTATCCTGGCTGGCTGCTGCATGCAAATCATGACCTCCATGGCTGGGAGTTGGAGATCAGCCCAGGAACACACACGGTGAGCTTTGCTTGGTGTTCAGGGGCAACTCTGAAAGCCACTGACTGAGCTTTGCCTTGTGTGGGCTTCTGAATGGCACTGCTGCCAGTGCCTGCTGCTAGGAGTGAGAGGAGGGAGAGCTCAGCCTCCAGGGAGCAGTCACTGGGGATTCTCCAAGGGAAAACAGGCATATGTGGACATCTCAGATGGATGGTGTGGATGTTTCCATGGCTTTTCTCACAGTCTTGGCCATATGTGAGCTCAGGCAAACCCATTCTTCCCCCAGGCTTTGTGTGCCAGCTTAATCTAATGCAAAAGCTGCCTCATACCTGGGATACTGGAGAAGAAACAAGCTGACCTCCAGCATCCCCAGAGAACAGGAGTGGCAATGTCACTCACTGCTGCTTGCTCATCTGCGCTCCCCCTGGCCCCTCAGGAGGAAGCTGTCCTGAGCCAGGGCAGGCTCAACGCTGCAGAGCTTTGCTGAGCTGCCAGGGACCTCTCTAGTTGGAAAAGAAACAAGAAGGGCAAGACAAGCAAGAACTCTTCCTGCTCTTCTCACTCTTTGGAGGGGTGACCAGCAGGATTAACATGCCAAAGCCCAAACAGCTCAGGCGTTCTGACAAATGCTTCAACCTGGCAAGAAATTACACCCATAGGAGATGCTCCTCTGGGTGTTTAGCGCTCCAAGAGTCTTCTATCTGAGCTCCTGAACACAGATCTGTTTGCTGGGGGTTCTCATGGTCTGGGAACACCCAAACCACTGCCGACACCTCAGTGGGCACCTTCCTGGAGCCTGGGGAATAAGCCCTGCACACTGAGCTTCCTCCACAGCAAACTCCAAGCTCAGGGGCACTGACTCTCACTCAGCACCGCATTGCACCCCTGCAGCCACTCCTTACCCTCTGAAGGGGCACCCAGCTCTGGTCTCCACCCCACCAGCTGCCTCCTACAGCCTGGCAGCACCCTGCCCTTTACCTCATCCCCACCAGTCTGCACAGTGGGTCTGGCAAGTCACTCTGCACCATGTGTAAGATGGTGGGAGCCACTGGTGGGCCTGGGGTGGGCTTCCTTTCCCTGCCACGTTCCCCATCTGCCAGCACCGGCCCCTCCCCACAGCCAGTGGTGAGGGAGAAGCTGAGGATGGACGGGCACCAAGGGGTTAAATCGTGCTAGTTCTTCCACTCGGCAGAGAGAGGAAGCTCCACAGGCAGCCATTGCTCTCCTCAGCACCCGGGCAAAAGTTGTAAGCCACAGTCAAGCTCTGGCTTCCAAACCCTGACTGCTGCGGTTTGGGGGGCAGAAGGGGAAGGCAGAGAAGAACCCAGGGGGTTGTGTCAGCAGCTCCAGGCTGCTCGCTGCAGAGCACAGGCTGGTACAACCAGCCAGGGAACACCAACCCTGCCTCTCGTTTCAGGTCTGTTGGGTGTTCCAGGGCAGAAGATGGAAGCTTGTGTTACCCTGCAGGAGCAGTTTCCTCGGGAAGAGTGCAGCCAGACACTGAATCCCGGGAATATTCACAGTTAGCATAACTCAGCTGGTGCTGTGCATGCAGCGGGTTAGTTTCAGGTAGAGCGGCATGCAGCTTGCATTAATGCTGGCAAAGGCACCGGATGGAGAAGCAGACTTTATGCTTACAAGTATCCCAGCCCAGTACGGAGTGTCTCTGACTGGCAGAGAGGAGCTGATGCTTGCCATCAGGAAGCCCAGCGCCGTTACAGAGGTGCCCAGTGCCAGCTGCAGGAAAGCGAACAGCAGCGGGAACCGGCAGCCACAACAAGTGTGGGACTCCTCCTCCGGGCCGGCTTTGGGCTCCCCTTTGCTTTGCCTCTGCTTCTGCTTCTTCATCGCTGCCCGCTGCGTCCCGCCGGCTCGGTGCTGTCACTGTCCCAGGCGCTCCCCTCCTGCGTGTCCGTACCGGAGCAGCCCACGGCTCCACGCGTCCTGCGCTGAGGGGCCAGGCTCTGACCTCCGGGGCTCCGCCGTGCGCTGCCTGCCGCCCTCCTGCTAGGGGGAATCGAGGAGGCTGAACAAATATGGAAAACATTTGGAGCAGATTGTCAGAGCTTGGGAATGCCACAGAGAGTCCAGGGAAGGGGGGATCCAAGGGGGTAGCCAACTGCCAACACACGGGCGCTGGGCGTAAGGCCGTGGAGGAGAGCTGAGTGTGGTGCCACGCAGGGCGGGCACTCCTGAGCAGGCAGTGGTAGCTCAGCACACCAGCAGATCCCTGTGCCTCTTGAACTGGGGACACAGTATTCCGGTTGTGGTGTCACCAGGGCAGAGGGCAGGAGGAGAAGAACCTCCCTAGACCTGCTGGCCATGCTTTCCTGTGTGTACAGGAGGGGAAAATGTTCCTCTGCTGTCAGTCGCAGCTCCTGCAAGGCCAGCCGGCAGCTCTCACATGCTGGGAGAGCGACGGGGACGGGGACGAGGACGAGCGCTGGGTGCGGGATCGATGTCCTGCAACAGGGACGGGGACGAGCGCTGGGTGCGGGATCGATCTCCTGCAACAGGGACGGGAACGAGCGCTGGGTGCGGGATCGATCTTCTGCAACAGGGACGGGAGCGAGCGCTGGGTGCGGGATCGATCTCCTGCAACGGGGATGGGGATGAGCGCTGGGTGCGGGATCGATCTCCTGCAACGGGGATCTGAACCAGGCTGTGTCTCTCCTGGCGTTAACAATGGGAGAGAGTGAAGCAGCTGCAGAAATTCGCAGCACCGGCAAGGACTGAAAGTTAAAAGAATGACTCCTGTGGGAATTGCAGGAGTAAATGAGGACACCGAAATAACTCCAAATCTTCTCCAGCAATGTATCTTCCGGATGTCGCTTGGATTTCCTCAGCAGAGTGATCATTATCCTGCTGCGCCCAAGGCCCTCATTAAGTGTGTCCTTAAATGAAACACGTGCTTGAATGCCCTTCCTGGGTGAGGATGTGTTCTGCTCCAAGCCCAGCCACCATCCCTTCTGGGGCAGGCAGCTGTGATTTGGTGTTCTTTACACAAAACGAGTCACTCTGTGCAGCTATCCGCAGCCAGACGCTGTCCTCTGCGAACGGCTGCTGCTCCTCTTCCTCCCCGAGCTGAAGGCACGGATGAGGATGGCAGCAAGTCCAGCAGAGAGACCACGTCAGACAGCAGCGAGCTGCAGCTCTGCCATGACACAGCCTTTCCTATTTCTCCTGACCATGAGGGCAGGCAGCATTGCCTGGGACCCCAGAAACCTGAGGTGTTTCTCCAGGACAGTGCTCACACTGGAGGTGCAGTGTGTTTGGGGCTGTTGAATCCACCCAGATACATGGAGACCTCCCCCCACCCCCCCAACCTATTTTACACAGACGTTTCCTCAAGGCATCAGCAGCCTGGCCAGGTGCCAGTCGTGGGGTTACAGCACATGGCCAGAGCAGCACAACCAACAAGGAACAGAGGCTTGGATGGAGCTCCCCAGGCTACCCCAAGCACTGTGGGGTGATCAGCTCCAGCACTGTGGGGTGTCCCAGAGGCAGCACCACAAATGGCTGCTGAACCTCAGATGCCCTCAGAGCTGTCAAACCAGCACAACGGCAGGGTCTGGGATGGAGCCAAATGTGCCACAACCAGGAGAGGTTCAGCCACCTGTCAAATCAGCCTGAGCTGTGGAGAAACCCAGCCCCTGCCTCACGCTCCCCTGGCCCCCTAGCAAGGCTGGAACCAGACTCAGAGCGAGCAGCACCGTAGCCAAAGCTGTGCACAGCAGCTAGCTGCCAGGGGGTTCCCCGTTAGCAAAATGACAAAAAGAGCCTCCCCGGAGGCAGAGGTCTGGAGCCAGCCGCTGTGTTTGCTAAGGACTGCTGCCTGCTGACAGCAGATAATCACCACATCCAGCTCCTGAAAGCCCAATTACATCAAAGGCATGGCCAATTAGAAATGGCTCTGACAGCCATCCAGGCTGCCCTCTGAGGTGCTCATTTCTAAAGCCTGGGCCATGTGGAGGTGAGTCTTGTTTTCCACAGCCTCTTCTGAGGCCATTCCCGTGTGCTGGTGTGTCTGTGGGCTCTGCTGAGTGCTGGGTTGGGCCTCCAGAGGAAACATCCAACCCACATTATTCTTTATGCTTTTTGGCATCAGTAGGGATAAGACAGGTATTTTCACTTTAGCTCTGGCTGCTCAGGTGGGACTCACAGCCAGGGTGGAGGGATCAACCCAGGCAGGAGCCGAGGAGCTCTCTGCACAGCAGCAGGTCCCAGAGGTGTTCCGCTTGCTTCATGCAGTTGGTGCAATGTGCTGGAACCAGAGAGGTGCTCTGTGCTGGAACCAGAGAGGTGCTCTGTGCTGGAACCAGAGAGGTGAGATGCTCTGTGCTGGAACCAGAGAGGTGCTCTGTGCTGGAACCAGAGAGGTGCTCTGTGCTGGAACCAGAGAGGTGAGATGCTCTGTGCTGGAACCAGAGAGGTGCTCTGTGCTGGAACCAGAGAGGTGCTCTGTGCTGGAACCAGAGAGGTGAGATGCTCTGTGCTGGAACCAGAGAGGTGCTCTGTGCTGGAACCAGAGAGGTGCTCTGTGCTGGAACCAGAGAGGTGAGATGCTCTGTGCTGGAACCAGAGAGGTGCTCTGTGCTGGAACCAGAGAGGTGCTCTGTGCTGGAACCAGAGAGGTGAGATGCTCTGTGCTGGAACCAGAGAGGTGCTCTGTGCTGGAACCAGAGAGGTGCTCTGTGCTGGAACCAGAGAGGTGAGATGCTCTGTGCTGGAACCAGAGAGGTGCTCTGTGCTGGAACCAGAGAGGTGCTCTGTGCTGGAACCAGAGAGGTGAGATGCTCTGTGCTGGAACCAGAGAGGTGCTCTGTGCTGGAACCAGAGAGGTGCTCTGTGCTGGAACCAGAGAGGTGAGATGCTCTGTGCTGGAACCAGAGAGGTGCTCTGTGCTGGAACCAGAGAGGTGCTCTGTGCTGGAACCAGAGAGGTGCACTGTGCCCGAACCAGAGAGGTGCTCTGTGCTGGAACCAAAGAGGTGCTCTGTGCTGGAACCAGAGAGGTGAGATGCTCTGTGCTGGAACCAGAGAGGTGCACTGTGCTGGAACGTCCTCCTTCTCAAGAGGCACAGGGAGGAAAGCAGCTCTGAGCTGGTGCAGAGCTCCCAAGAGCTGTAGGGAGGTGCTCCCCCACCAGGGCCCAGGACATGCCCCTGGGTGCTGTGCTTTCAGTCTTGTTGGCGTTTGCAGGCACTTGGGGCTTTGTTACTGAAGCTGGCCAGGGTCTCACGCTGGCACTTGGGCAGTCTCACTGCTCCAGCCTTACAGCATGGGTGATGTACTCACAGGTGCTGCAGCTGCTTAAAATACACATTTGGGTCCTCTGGAAGGCACCAGCTGGAACTTGCTGAAGAGCTCTCAACCTTTCAAAAGCAAGTCACTGCAGTCCTCCAACCAGGCCCCACTGTAAGTGGTGACTTTTCTCAGAGCCTTCGGAGCCCTGAAGCACTGCAGAGCTCCAGCTGACGTCTTCAGCCCCATTGAAGTTTGCTGCTGACCTCAGCACAGCCAAGATCTGCTTGTCTTGGCTGGCTTGAAAACAGAGCCCTTGATCTTCCTGAGAGCCACAAGACCTGAGTACATCAGGGCTCACTTCTTCCAGTGTTCTCAGCCCTCTTGGGTTTGTTTTAGCAGCTACAGAATCATAGAATCATAGAATCATAGAATTATTAAGGTCAGAAAAGTCCTCTAAGATCACTGAGTCCACCCATCAACCCAGCACCACCATGGCCACTAAACCATGTCCCCAAGAGCCATGGTCACAGGTTTCTTGAGCACCTTCAGGCCTGGGGACTCCACACCTCCCTGGGCAGCCTGTTCCAATCCCTGAGCACTCTTGTAGAAAAGAAATTTTCCCTCATCTCCAACTTAACCCTCCCCAGGTGCAGCTTGAGTCCATTGTGTCCTCCATGTCCTCAGACAGGTGACCTTTCATGCGCAGGGTTCTTGAGGACAAGGGGTCTCTTCTGCTGCCAGGACAGCAACTTGTGCTCTACCAGATGGTGAGGAACATTCTCTCCCAGCTGGTTACCCTGGGTGTTGTGTTCTCTTGGCTTGGCATTGTTATGAACTGTCAGAGCTTCACAATTCCTCTGGCTGTCTTTTGCAATGTTTCTGAGAGACCACAGCAGCTTTGAAAGCTGGGGCTGGCAAGCCCTATGGACTGGCATCACCTCTCCTCCTGGAAGAGCCTCAGCCAGCCCTGTGAGACTGGTGAGACACAGCAGGATGGAAGCTGGCAGGGAGATGTGGTGAACCTGGAAGGCAGCTGCTGCTGAATGGTCTGAGGGCTGCCTGGGGGCTGCTTTTGGTTAACAATGGTTGTCACAGAGAGGGAGGAGCACATGGTGACACTTCCTGGTGATACAGAGGGTGCTGCTCAGCCAGAGGCCAATCAAACAGGAAGAGCTGCATGACCTTGAGGATGGGAACAATGGCAATGGAATGAATCCCGGTTGTGCCAAATGCAAGGTTTGAAGGGTCAGGAAAGAAAAAGGCTGAGGTGCCTTTGGCTAGTGACAGGGTTGCTGTGAATGGTGGCTTAGCTTGGCTGTGGAGAGAGGCAGAAGGGGTGGAAGCTGTGCCAAGTATCACCTGATGCAGAGGGGATGGAGGCTGCACCAAGTATCTCCTGATGCAGAGGGGATGGAGGCTGCACCAAGTATCACCTGATGCAGAGGGGATGGAGACTGCACCAAGTATCACCTGATGCATTCATCAATACTTGGTACCACGGATACTGAAGAGCAGCAGTGGGAGGAGCCCACGGAGAGGTTGCTTGCAGCTTTATGCACCTCTTGGTGGGGTTTTGTTGAGGGGCTGGAGACCCTACCTACTAACAGGAAACTCAGAGGGGCTGCCTTGCTCAGGCTTGCAGTATTAGAGAGGACACAACAGGTCTATAAATATCTCCCGTTAAAACAATGTTGGCAGCAGGACAAAATGCCACAAATGGCCACAAATGGCCATGGGTGCAGCTAGCCTGGGATGCAGAGGAGGATTTGTAACCATGGGAGCTGCAAGAGCTGCAAGGCTGTGGGTCACTGCTCTGCCAAGGTGTGACTCACACTATGTGCCATGGGATTCCTGCCCTCCCAAAGCTCTGCTGTGGACAAGCTATCTGCTCCCGTCTGCTCCTACCAGTGCCCAGCAGCCACAGGAGGGGCCAGGATGCCCACTCCTGCCCAGCTGCTTTAGGACTTGGCACAAACTAACTCCTTCACTTGTTAATGGCACTTCATTGGATTTCTGAATAAACTGGAGACTTAGATCAGGAACCAGCTTTGGGAGGTCTGCCTCTTGTTGGCCTTTTTTGGGGGGTTGGGTGTTCTGTAGTTAATTCTTTGTACCTAAGTATCACCTTTCATCTTCCAAGTGTTTCACACACATTCATTACTGAAGTCTCCTGCACCCTCTTTGACCCTGGCAAGCATTGTGATGCTCAGCTTACAAGTGGGGAAAGCAAACTGCAGAAGAACAAATCCTTGCTGCTGGGCTCATCCCGTCAGAGCTGATGCAACTTTGTGGCTCTAAAAGGCAAGCAGAGGTTACAGGATATGCACCAGGGTCAACAACTGGCCTAGTGGTGAAGCCATGAGGGGAACTCTTCTGGGTACTCTCTTGTTGCAAAGGGGGAGGGGGAGCAAGGAGGCTGTATGCAGGGCCAGGGTTAGGATGCTGGCTGTAGAATAGAGGATCAGAACATTTTATGTCCTCTTCTCCTGATGAAGCCTGTTGGAGACTGCTTTGGAGATTTTACTGTTAAATAACGGAACAGTTTCTCCTGCAAATCCACAGAGTGATATTGTCTGTGTGCTTGGGCGGCAGTCAGGATGTGAGGCACTGCAGCTGCACACTGCCTTGGCCCCAACATGAGCCTCACATCCTCCCCTCCTCTTTCACCCTTTCTAAAGGACATTTCTGTCTTACAGGGGCGAGCAGTGGGGTCTGCTAAGCAGAGCAGGAGCCTGGGAAACACCACACTTGAGGCCTAGCATCCATTCTGCCATCAGTTTGGTGGTTGGCATTGAACAGGGGTAGCAGATTCATTTCAGCAGGCAGTGCCTAGAGCGGGAGGTAAAAGAGCAGGCTGCTGGTTTTGACAGACACTGACTCGTTTTGGGGCTCTTTAGCACGAGCTCTCTGCCCAGCCTTCCAGGACAACAGTGCTGTTTGTAAGGGAATCCTCTGTGCATCCTTCTCCTGGCAAAGCATCTTGTGCCCAGAGCAGCTTCTGTGCTCTTCTGGATTGCTCAGTGCTATAGCAGAATTGCCTTTTGGGGAGGAGGCAGGGGAGAGAGAGAGGAAGAAAGGCCTGAGTTTGGTGGTGTTTTTCCTGTAGCATGATTTTGTCCTGTTACTGCTAGCATTAATTCCTAGAGTAGTACAATGACTAAGGCTCTTTAATTTCATGGTCATTTTGATATGCTAAATGGTGCCAAGGGAGCTCAGTGGAAAATTAAGAGTTCAAATCCCCATGGAGCATGGAGTCTGCAGTTAAAATGGTGCTGCTAAATATTAGTAATTAGTAAAAATTATTTTGAAGTGGAGCATTTTAATCAGCTGCAACTGCTCCTCACTTTGCATCTGTATGAGCCACAGGACTGACTGCTTCTGTGAGAGCTGAGCTCCTCATCTGCACAGAGCAGCACCTGTGAGAGCCAAGGGGCTGTGCACTCAAGAAGGAAAATGGTACTGAGAGGGCAGGGCTGAGAGCACAACTCTCTGAAAAGCACAGCAGCCAAAGATGGAGGTGTTGGGACTGTCTTCTGCCACTCCCTCTGCCTAAGTCCCTCTGCATTTCTTGGCCAAAGAGATTCCTGCTCAAGAGGATGGGTAATCTGTTGTGCAAGGGTGGACCAGAGGGTGGAAGGGGATGTGAACAAAGGTGAGACTGACTGACACAGAGAGCAAACTCCATGGGAGGCTGCAAGAAGGAAGCCCAGGTGAGTGTCCAGCAGAAGGGAATGGGAATGCCTGGTGAGATTTTGAACATGAGCAGGAAAGGGCCAGAGGGAGATAAACCTCCCAAGGGAACTGTTGGAGTCCCCTACCGTGGACACTTTTGAGACTCAGCTTTGACAGGCTGCTGGCATCTCAACTCCACCATCACCTAGCAAAGTTGGACCAGATGGTCCTTGGGGTTCCTTCCAACCTGGCACTCTGGGGTTCTGTGAAATCAGAGCTCTTCCTGGGACACAGCAAGTGATAAAAGCCTAGGGGCAGGAAGACACTTCTCTGTAGGCAAGTTATAGTTGGCCAGCTCTGTGTTTCTCCTTCCAGCTTCGTGCTTCTTCTTCCAGCTTTGCAGCATCTGGCAGCTGGGTGCCTTCAGAGAGCAGACATGGGAGTAGACAAACTAGGAGGCCGGCTGAAGACAGCAATCCCGCTGGGGAGAAGGCGTGTGAGGAATTCTAATTCCCTGTGGACATGTGACCCAAATTGCAGCGGGAATTTGCATTCCTGCCTCTGTTTCACATCTTCCCCCCAAGCACAGTTAACACCTGCAAGGGGGCTGGGAAGCCTTGCCGAGAGCAGCAGCTCTGCCACCTTCTGAAAGGCAGAGGAGGAGCTCCAGAGCAAACAGGAAAGTTAAGGGCAGTCAGAAATGTGTCAAAGAAGGGGAAAGCTCAGCCAGACAAACCCAACCTGCCAACAGGCCTTTGACACCTGACACGGAGTCTCCAACGGCAGCCCTCTAGCAGGAGCAGAGTGTGATGGATGCAAACTGGAACCCAGGAGGTTCCACATGAACAAGAGGAGGGTGGCAGAGCCCTTGAGTAGCCTGCCCAGAGAGGCTGTGCAGTCTTCTCTGGAGCATTCCAAACCGATCTGGACATGTTCCTGTGGGATTTACTCTGGGTGATCCTGCTCTGGCAGGGGTGTTGGTCTGGATGGTCTCCAGAGGTCCCTGCCATCCTGGGATTCTGTGAGCAATGTGGGGCAAATGTGAGCAGCAGCCAAACTGGCTGCCCTAGGCAAATCTGCTGCTGTCCCACCTGCAGCACCAATCCCATGGCCGTGCTAGGTCTCTGGGTGCTGCAGAGGGCCTGGAGGTCTGTGGGCTGTCTGCTCCCAGTGCAGGAGCCAGCAAGCCCTCACTAGCAGCAGGCAGGGGACAGGGCTCGGTCAGCCCCAGGGGCAAACTCAGCCAGGACCAAAGCCTCTGCAATGGAGAACAAGTCACTTTTACCTCTGCACAAAACAACCAGGACAAAAATGCCCACAGCTGAAATTCCTGCTGGGCAGCTCCAGTGCCTTGGTGTCACCTCTGCCTGGCAGTGCAGCTCCCCTGCAGCCATAGCGTCCAGCACCTGTGGCTTGCTTGGTGCAGATGTGCCCAGGATCCCTGCTTTGAGTACCCTGGCTCCAAGAAGAGATGCTGGGTGGCTGTGGGGCTGGAGAGTGACTGCAGAGGTGGCTTCTGCCCTCACGGAGGCTGCCTTGGCTGCCAGCACCACGGCCCTGCCAGCACACACGGCTCCGATTGCGACACGGCCGGGCCCTGGCAGGGGCTGCTTTTATTCATCTTCCTCAAAGCCTTAAATAAACAAGAAACAGGTTAAAAACAAAATCCTGGCCCCAGCCCCTTCCTGAGCTGGCTGTTCCACCATGGCTTCCTGCCCTGTGCATCAGCTCTCCCCTCCAGAGGCAGGAGGCACCATGCTGCAGCTGCCTTGAGCAGCCTGCAGGACCCTGTGCCCGGTTTTGACGTGGGTGCCAGGCACTGACGCTGCCCTCCCCACACCACCCTCAGCACTCCACCTCAAGTGGGAACTTGAGTGTGCCACTGGGGGTGGGGCAGGTTTGCCTTCCCAGACCATGGCACAAGGAAACAGGGAGACTCTGCTGGACACCAGCTGAGCATCAGCTGGGCACCAGCTCCATGGTGGTGGTGGCATTTCCAAAGGCATGGATCCCACACAGCTCTCTAAAGCCTTCTCCTGGAGGGGCGATTTTATCCCACTTGCAATCTGTCATCAAGATAGAATCACAGAATCATGGAGGCTGGCAAAGCCCTCTAAGATCATCAAGCCCAACACCATGTGCCATGGTGCCATGCCTATACCTTTTCTGAACACCTGCAGGCACAGGGACTCCACAGCTGCCTAGGCAGCCTGGGCACTCACTCCCACCTCAGCTCAGCTCACAGGGCAGCTCTGGATGCTAGCACCTCACAGTGCTTGTAACTAAAACAGGCAAAGGAAGTAGAAGAGAATAAGAAGAGTTTCTCCAAATCTATCAGTAGGAAATGGAAAAAGAACAGGGAAGGTGTGGGGCCACTGCTGAATGAGGTGGCAGCCCTGAGAACTGAGAAGCAGAGAAGGCAGAGCTGCTGAATGCCTTCTTTGCTTCAGTCTTCACACTTAAGACTGAATTTCCTTATGTACTCCAGACCCTGGATGAAGGATAGGAAGCCTGGAGGAGGGAATGCTCCCTACTGCTCAGGTCAGGCTGGGTTAGGAATCAGCCACACAATTTGAACATTCACAAGTCCATGGGCCCTGATGAGACGCACCCAAGGGTGCTGAGAGAGCTGCCTCATGTTGTTGCTCTGCCACTCTCCATCATTTTTGCAAAATTGTGGCAGACAGCAGAGGTGCTTGAGGACTGGAAGACAGCCAATGGCAATCCAGTTTTCAAAAAGGGCAAGAAAGAGTTTCTAGGAAATTACAGACCAGTCAGCCTCACCTCCATTGGCTTCTTCTGGAGGGCATCTCAAGGCACCTGGAAGAGAAAGTTATCAGGAGTAATCAGTGTGGATTTACCAAGGGATCTCATGCTTGATTAACCTGAGAGCATTCTATGAGGAGATAACTGAATGGGCAGGTTCAGGGAGAGCAGTGGATGTAGTCTACCTTGACCTTAGCAAAGCCTTTGACACTGCCTCCCCTGACATCCTAGTGAGCAAGCTTGGGAAGTGTGGGATGGAAGAGCAGGCAGTGAGGTGGATTAGGAACTGGTTAACAGACAGAGTTCAAAGAGTGGTGGTCAATGGTGCCAGGTCCATCTGGAGACCTGTAACTAGCGGAGTCCCCTAGGGATCAGTGCTGGGTTTGGTGCTGTTCAACGTCTTCATCAATGCCATTGATGAGGGCACAGACAGACAGAGTCTGCTCAGCAAGTTTGCTGAGGACACCAAACTGGGAGGCTTGGCTGATCCAGCTGCAGGCTGTGTGGCCATCCAGAGAGACCTGGACAGACAGAGCTGAGCACAGAGGAACCAAATGAGGTTCAACAAGGACAAGTGCAGAGTCCTGCAGCTGGGGAGGAATAACAAACTGCAGCAGTACAGGCTGGGAGGTGATCTGCTGGAGAGCAGCCCTGAGGAGAGGGACCTGGGAGTGCTGGTGGAGAACATCCATGGCACAGCAATGTGACCTGGTGGCCAAGAGGGGCAATGGGGTCCTGGGGTGTATTAAGAAGAGTGTGTCCAGCAGATCCAGGGAGGTTCTCCTTCACCTCTACTCTGCCCTGGTGAGACCTCATCTTGAGTACTGCTTTCAGTTTTGGGCTCCCCAATTTAAGAGGGACAGGGATCTGCTGGA
>VWZE01018369.1:179842-193551 GCA_013396675.1 Eubucco bourcierii
GGGGACACAGACGTGGCTGCATGTGCGGCAACGTCGGATCTCCCCAAGAACGAGCTGAGCATCCCGGTGAAGCTGAAGCAGGCGACGGGAAAAGAGCGGAGATGGATGAAGGAATCTCTCGTCTGCCCGAGAGGCAGCTGCTGGAGCACAGGGATTTTATAGGGTAAGGAGAAAAGGGCACCGAAGTGTCTCCCATCTCGGTGGATTTTTCGCTTTTCTGGATAAAAAAAGTGGTGTCAGACGGTTCCCCTGTGATGCGCGGGGCTCGCCTTCCATGCCCGGATCTTCCTCCTGTTTGCCCACCGGAGGAGATGCCAGCCTGCGCCCTCCTCCTGTTTGCCCACCGGAGGAGATACCAGCCCATCTCTCGCTCTTTTTACCGATCCTGGATCTTTTGCGTTGCTGTTTTTCCCCTCTCCAGGCTGGATTATCCTTCCCTCTACATGTGCAAACCCAAAAGAAGCGTGAAGAGGGACGACAGCAAGGTAGGAGTAAGTTTTGGGGGCTGTTCTGGCTTCACTGGGGTTCGCTCAGTTTTTTTTGCTCCCAAAAGCATCCCGAGGGGGGGTGGTGGGAGGTGGTGTTGCGCTTTTAACTTCCACCCATCACCCCCGAGTTACAAGAGGGTTTAGGAGAGCGGTGCTCGGGCGGTACCGAGCGGCGTGCGGCTGGCACGGCGTTTGTTTGGGTTTGATCCCGCTCCGGGGGACTCGAATCTAACGCCCGGCTTCCCCCTCGGGGCTCGCTAGGAAACGTACAAACTGCCCCACCGGCTGATCGAGAAGAAACGGCGGGACCGGATCAACGAGTGCATCGCCCAGCTGAAGGACCTGCTGCCCGAGCACCTCAAGCTGACGGTGGGTGCGGGGGGCGGGCGCGGTGCGGGGCTGGGGGACCGGGGCTAGCACCGGACCTGGCGGAGTCAGGTCAGGGTTGGGCTCGATGGTCCGAAAGGGCTTTTCCAGCCTAAACTGTTCTTCTGTGACTGTGCACATGCGCCGGCAGTACTCCCGCTTCACAGCCCCGGGGATGGTGGGGACGCGGGACACCGGCCTGCCTTGCCCCACGGCTGGCCATGACACCTCCCGGGGACCCCTTTCTCCGGAGTTACGGCGCTTGGTGGCGGTCAGAAATGGTGCCAAGCCTCCTCCTTTGCTGCTGTTGCAGACGCTGGGACACCTGGAGAAAGCGGTGGTGCTGGAGCTGACTCTGAAGCACTTGAAAGCG
This sequence comes from Eubucco bourcierii, assembly GCA_013396675.1. Taxonomy (NCBI): domain Eukaryota; kingdom Metazoa; phylum Chordata; class Aves; order Piciformes; family Ramphastidae; genus Eubucco; species Eubucco bourcierii. The sequence goes on from VWZE01018369.1 coordinate 181,070, forward strand.
CTCACGGCCTTAACGGAGCAGCAGCACCAGAAGATCATCGCTCTGCAGAACGGTGAGCGGGGCCCGGGGAAGGGAGCCGCAGCGGGGGCACACCGGGGACAGGGGGGGACGCGGAACTCCTCAGCGGAGCCGCAGGCAAACGCCGCCTGCTCTGCTCCAACCCCTCAGGGGAGCGCTCCATGAAGTCTCCGGTGCAGGCCGACCTGGACGCCTTCCACTCGGGCTTCCAGACGTGCGCCAAGGAGGTGCTGCAGTACCTGTCGCGCTGCGAGAGCGGGGCCCCCCGCGAGCAGCGTTGCGCCCAGCTCCTCGGGCACCTGCACTCCGTGTCCTCGCAGCTCCTGCCCGGCCCGCAGCTGCTGTCCCCGCCGCCGGGCCCGCTCAGCAAGGGATCCTCCTGCTCCCCGCCCTGCGCGCCGGGACACCGGCCGGAGGGGCACCGGCCGGAGGGCCAGGCCAACTGCGTGCCCGTAATCCAGCGGACTCACGCCGAGCCCAGCGCGGAGACCGACACGGACACGGACAGCGGCTACGGCGGCGAGGCCGAAGCGCGGCCCGAGCGCGGCCCCGCGGCGGCCGGGGGCGCGGTGCCCGCCCTCAGCATCAAGCAAGAGCCGTCGGCGGACGAGGCACCCCCGGCTCCCAAACGGCTGAAGCTGGATCGCGGNGGCGGGCGGCGGGGCCCCCTTCGGACAGCCGGCCGCCCCTTTCTGCCTGCCCTTCTATTTCATCTCGCCCTCGGCCGCCGCCTACATGCAGCCGCTGCTGGATAAAGGCGGCCTGGAGAAGTACCTGTACCCTGCCGCTCCCATCCCGCTGCTCTACCCGAGCATCCCGGCACAGGCAGCGGCCGCAGCCGCAGCTGCCGCCGCCGCCGCCTCCTTCCCCTGCCTCTCTTCCGTGCTCGGCCCCGCCGAGAAGGCGGCCGCCGCCGGGCTGCCTCCCGCACCCCACCTCCCTCACCCCTTCGCCACCGCTGCTGAGCCCGCCGAGGAGCCCGAGCCCGCCGCCGCCGAGCAGCCCGGTGCCGAAGGCCCGTGAGCTGCCGCCGGCCGGGAGCCCCCAGGGGGTTCCCCGCTGCCGTTGTTCTCCGCAACCTCGGACTTGGCCGCCCCGCGACGGGACGGGGAGGAGCCGTCGGGGCCGGTACCGGTGCTGCCGACTATCCACGGGGGGCAAGGCGGCATCTGCTATAGCTCAATGGGAGCTGGCGGCATCTGAGAGGGCTCGCCGGGAGCTGGCGCTGGTCCCTGCGCAGCCCCGGACCGGCACGGATGAAATTTGCTACTCAGTATTTTTTTAATGTTCAGCTTTCTGAACGCGTCGGTGTGTTACGGAGGAAGACAAAATGAGCAAGGACGCTTCCCGTCGCGCTCGACAAGGTACGGGAGATGTCGCACCTTATTGGGAGGGGGTTGCACAGGGTCCCCGAGTCCCTGCACTTGTTTGAGGGGCTCAGGGTGCGGGCAGGGGCGAGGCGAGGGCAGAGCCCAGCACCTCTGCGAGCACTTTACCGGGAGCCCAGCCCGGAGCCATGCCCTGAGCCCGGAGCCTGCAGTGCCTTGAGCCCCGAGGGTCTGGGGGCGCAGGGGGGGGGTCGGGCTCGTGGAGTCGTTTTCTATCGTTTTGGCCATTTCTGGGTGTTTTGGGCAAAGGGACGTGGCTGTGGCGAGTGTGGTTATTCTCATCCTGCTTCATTAAGTGGGGGCTCCAAAAGTGTACCCCAACCTTGCTGTGTGAAATGAATGTTTCTGCACTGATACAACAGAGACCCCCAGCTCCCCTCAGAAAGCACAGAGCATCTCGCCAGCCTCAGCTCCTGGTTTTATCCCAAATTCCGAATGAACCGAGTGGGGGGCCGTGGGTTACCCCCTCGTCTGCAATCAGTTCCTGGGTTTACCCCAAATTGCAATGACCCGAGTGGGGCGCGTGGGTAAATGCCTCAGCTCCTGGTTTTACCCCAAATGACCCGAGTGGGGGCCGTGGGTAACCCCCTCACCCTGCAATCAGACCCAAGCAGGGCAAGCCCCCCAGACGGGTCCTCCCCTCATGCCGTGCTGAGCACCCCGCGATTTCCCTTTTCTGGAGACAACCCAGCCGCCAGATAATCACACAGATAAGGCTTTTCTAATGAGGCTTAAAAGCAAGGCCTTGCCTCGGTATTTTTAGTTTGTTGCCAAGGTAGCACTGTGAGGGATCTCACTTGAATGTTATGTAAGAGGTGAGACACCAGAGCCCGGCGAGGAGCGAGCGAGCGAGCGTCCATCCATGCTGGTGCCTCTGCTGCTGCTGCTGCTGCTGCTGCTGTTTGCCTCACCCCCTGATCCCGCAGCCCGCAGCGGGCTGGGTGTACCCAGATGTTAATAACACACCCGATTAACGATGTCTGACATGCTATTTTTATAGGGAGAAAATACCTGTTCTGATATTTTGAGTTAAATATCTTTGGGGAGGATTTGCTGAAGAAGTTGCACTTTTGTTACAATGCTTATGCTTGATACAAGCTTATGCTGTCTTAAATTATTAAAAAGAATAAATCCTGTCTGCAAGAAACCAGCTGGTTTAGAACAATTTAGTATGTGATATATTAGAAATCAATCTTTATATTCAGTATTTTCCAGCACTCCATGAATTCTATTATCTAAATATTTCCACACTATTTTGTGATTAAAAAAATAAAAAATTCTTACTAAGGAATAAAAACTTTAATACACCAAATGGGGTTGTCTACTAATTACAATTCTTAGGCTAACCCATCATAATTACAATTCTTAGGCTAACACATCGTGATGATCAGAAAGGGCTTTTCCAGACAAAGCAATTCTGTAATGGGTGTTTTGGGCCTCAAAATGCGTGGCTGTGTGGCTGACACTACAAATTTAATGCCTTCTCATGTTTTTAACCCAGGCTTGAGTTTGCTTGGCCTCCTTTAGTTCACCTCAGCAAACCCTGGCTGAAGACAGGCTTGTTTCCTATAGCACCCTGCAAACATGCCTGTGGTACATGCCGGTTCGTCCCTTACATCTGCTCCTTCCCTCTTCTTTGGGCAGTCTTACTTTCTGCAGTTAACATTTCCTAGCACCGGTGCTGCTTGCTGACAGCGAGCCAGCCCCAGGCAGGCTCTCCCTGACAATGTGTGATATCTCTGGAGGAACGGTGTCTGTCTCAGCTTGGAAATTCTCTGAGGAAACTGAGCGTTTTGGGGGTGGGGGAAACAAGCATGGAAATGCATCACTCTAGAGACCGCCGGGAGCCGCAGATTTTCCCTTTCCAAAACCGAAGACAGAGAACTCAGGTTAAGGCCCCGCCGTGTTTATGTAAGAGCAGGAGCCAGGGTGCGCCCGGCGCGCCCTCTGCTGCCTCTCAGCGCACTCTGCGGCAGCCCCGGCACGGAACGGCGCAGAACTCTCCAAGACTGGAGGGCCAGCAGCCCCCTGGGACGCAGGAGGAACTCTGCGCTCGGTCAGAAACGACCACCCCTCTTCAGCTGTTCCGTGGAATTGCTGACAGGTAGACACAGGGCTTCCCACACCTGAAACCGGTTCCAGTGAGACACAGGGAGGCTACCTGCACAAACACCAGTGGGCACAGAGGTGCGTTTTCCATAAAGTCATGAGAGTGGCCCCAAGACCACTATGCTGCACCAGTACTTGCACTGGGGTCAGTTACCTGTGGGCTGAAATCAAAAGCAACAGAAAAAAATATGTCTGCCCTAGGCTCTATGGGTCCCGCCTGGTGCCTGGGTTATCACAGCAACAAAACCTTAACCCCTCAGCTCTTCACCACCTGTCACTGGCACACCTCAACATTTACCACTTGGTATATGGCCAGAGTCACATCAGACAAACCTGTTCACATGCTCCAGCTAGTGACAAGCAACAGAAGGAGGTGGCCTCAAGCTGCACCAGGGGAGATTCAGTTAGACATCAGAAGAAACTTATTCCATGAAAGGGTTCTCAAAGCCTTGCACAGACTGTCTAGGGAGATGGTGGAATCCCCATCCCTGGAGGTGTTTCAGAGTGAGAGATGTGCTGACATGGCTTAGCTCCAGCCTTGGCAGTTAGAGGACAGCTGGACTCAATCTTCAAGGTCTTTTCTGAGTGGAAAGGTGCTGTGACTCTGATTTACTCCCTTCGGCTGCACTGCAGTCTCAGAGCAGCTCTTGCAGAGCAGCAGAGGAGCTGGTGGCTCACCTGTCACCAGCAGCAGCCGAGCAAATCCTGGGCACGTGCAGGCTGGCGGTGAGGCTGAGCTGGCACTGTCACTTCCCTCTCTGCAGCCTTCCCCTGGCCACAGCACATCAGTACCCAGGCCTGCCACTGTCACAAGCACTAACCTCACCGCAGCCGCAATCCTGGCAGCGCTGTGGGCCACATGGAGCTTCCCTGCCCAGGCCCAGCAGCAGAAGCTGGTTTACCTTACTCATGGGGGACCCTGCCCCTTCCTGCAGTGCCAGTATATACCTTGCTGCCTGGCGCTGCTGTTGTGCCCAGAGGTTGTGCCTGGCACAGGCAGGGAGATTGCACTTTGTTTCAGAAAGCAGGGGCTGGGATCTCAGGGACGGGTGGCTGGGGAGTTTTTCTTGCCTCCAGAATGGGCTGTGGCTTTTCTTTTTAGCTTTTACTTATTTTGAAGCTCAGTTTCTCCATCCCTGTTTGTCCCATTTTAGTTTCAAAGCAGATGCGCTGATTTTCACTACCTTACTTTTTTTTTTTTTTTTTTTTTTTTTTTTTNCTTGCTTGAGATCTTCTGCCATCAAAGCAGCAATGGAGCCCGTTCACACTACCTTCCCCTTCACCGTTTATCTCAGACAGAAACTACAGGATACGAAGCAGTGCAAATCTCTGAGGAAGACTGAGAAGGAGGCTCCGAATCAGCAGTTCCTGGGCATTGTTATCCGCATGACTGCAGCCCTGCAGCCAGCAAAGGGCAGCGGCTCCTACACACGCTGTGCTTGGAACGAGCAGGACTACGGTTTGGCCGCACTCGTGCAGACGGCACGGGAGGAGCGGCAGCGCTGCGCTGGGTGCACGACTGCCCGCGCACCGCCCCTGGCGTTAACGCCAGCGCCGGATACGGACCTGCGAGTGCCCGACGGCAGCGCCGGAAGGCGGCAAGCCCCATTTCAGTAGGGTTTGCCGCAGAAGGCTGCGGTCGGACGTGCTCGGCGGCGGGCTCGCCGCAGGCGAGACTCGGGAACCGCTGGGCTTGCGGGGTTCGCAGTGGGAGCCGTCTGCCCGGGCCCGGCGCAGCAGCTGCTCCCGCCCGCGACCGCCCCTCACGCGCGCCACCACGTGACAACCCCCCGCGCACGCTGCCCGGCACGTGCCCGTGCTGGGGGTGAGAGGAGGGGGCGGAACCGCGGCGGTCTCCTGGCAGCAGCGCGGGTGCGGCCCCGCCCCTCTCGCCTCGGCTCCCCCAGCCCCTCTTATAGAAAAAAATTTTTTTTTCCCCGACCACGCCTATCCCGAGCAGCCACGCCCCCGTCACCGGCCCGTCCTCCCTCACCTCCCGCTCCTCCTCCCCATAGGCGGAGCAGTAGACAGCAGCTGCCTGTTACCCTCGGGTACGCTATGAAACCTCTCTTTCCTGCGGTGGCAACCAGCTGGCAGAGCCAGGCTCAGCCCCACGCTGTGCTAAGCCCCCTTTGCCACACGAGCAGGACGCGGTGCCGACCCTAGTCCTGCCTCACACCCAGACGGCCGGAGGGCATGAGCCGAGAGTGTCTGCAGCTCGCAGTTGGGCACTCCACGCCACACGGTTAGCAGAGCTGACCCAAGGTCACGTACAGGACACTGTGCCAGAGCTGGGAATCTAAGGAGGCGGCCTCCACCGCCAGGCAGACAACCAGGCACAGCACAAGCTCTCAACTGGAACGTGCCGCCCCGCAGGTGTCAGCAAGCTGGCAGACCTGAGTCTTCCTCAGAGAACGGCAGGAATCGCACGCTTTGTGCATCAGCCCGTCGCAGGCTGGTAGCAGGACGCATCTTTTCGGCAGCGCTGTAGCGCCCTTGCGGAAGAATACTCCTTAGGCCGGCGGTCCGCGGCCGTACACAGCCTGTGCCGGGGCTCTCCAGTCGCCGGCGCAGCTCCCGCATGCCGTGTCCACTGGCGCCCTCTGGTGTGCGCCTGCCTGTAACTGCAGGGCTGCGACAGGCGCTGCGGGAGTCCGACTCCGGTGCGTCTCGCACCAGTCCCGCACCTCACGGACGCTGTCACCTTTCCCACTGCCTCCTTCACGCGTGTTATGCACACCAGACAAGCTACAGGGCAATGGGGAATCCAGGCCGTAGTCCTGGTATCCGCAAGAGAACAGTTAAGACAACTTTAAAGCAGCAAAGCCCAGTTGAAGGCCAGCTGCTGTTCTCCAGTTTCTCCGGCGTTCCGGCAGGGACAGTTCCACTGCACTGAGCAAAGCTCGCCTCAGCTTGGTGGGCTGCTCAGACCATCCTCGGGGCACACAGCAGCTTAGTACCCCTACTAAAGGAGATTTGCCATTGCGGGCTGTGAATGGTAGCCACCCGCGAGAAGCTTCACAGCAACAACTTTCCAATTATTCCCCACTTAAAGGCTGCCCTGGATTGTATTTTAGCAGCCGCTGCCACTGGCACCCTGTGACACTGCGTCACTGGCTCTAAAGCAGGATGATCCCTTTCCTATCACAGAGGCAGTGAAAGGGACTTCAGAGCAAAGAAGAGTCGGGCTCAGAATATTTTACTGGTGTTCATCCCCCTTCCTTCCTGTTTGTTTTAGCAGAAGCTTCCCTCTGGTGACACCCAGGCAGGTCCTTATTTCCACTCATCTGTGCTTCCTTCAGTAAAGCTTTTTTAAGTGGACTTTTTATAAGCCCTTTGGAATATTTTCCTTCAAACTTCTGCTCATTAAAAAGAACCCAAAATTTCCTTTTCTTCCCTCTACCTTGACCCAGGTCTGAATACTAGATCTTTTTTTAATACACTTTCTCACCAAGTCTTCCACTCATGGCCTTCCTTCTTCTGCAAAGGGGCAAAGCAGGACAGAGCTGAGACAAGCACAGAACACGCCCTGCAAACCAGACCTATGGAAAGGGAAAGCCACAGCTTGAACAGCAGCAGCAGGTTGTGCTTGGCAGGATCTGAACATGCAAAAGGGTGCTACTGGGGAACAACCCAACTCACAGGTAATCAATAAAGCAATTAGTGTAGGACAGGGGAGTGGGACACAGCTCATGTCCAGGAGGCTCTCCTGCTAATCAGACTCCACCTTGTTTTCATCCCTGCTTCTCCCCCATACACCTGTGACTCAGAGTTTGGAATCACTAGATGGTGGGGGTTGGAAGTGACCTCTGGAGATCCTCCTCTCCAACCCTTCTGCCAAAGCAGGATCACCCAGAGTAAATCCCACAGGAACACATCCAGATGGGTTTGGAATATTCCAGGGACGATTTCCAGTGGCAGCCTGCTCCAGGGCTCTGCCACTCTCCAAGACAAGATTTTCTTCTTTCTGTTTCTGTGAAACCTCCTGGGTTCCAGTTTGTGTCCATTGCTGCTTGTTCTGCCACCGAACTACACTGAGAAGAGCCTGGATCCATTCTCTTGCTCCCCACCCTTTAGTTATTGATCAGCACTGATCAGACCCCCTCAAGCTGCTCTTCTGTAGGTTGCACAGCCTCAGCTCTCAGCCTGTCCTCCTGAAGTGGATGCTCCAGATGAAACTGAAATCAGGACCTCCCAGACTTCACCTGTGTGGGCCAAAGCAAATCCTGCCACTCAGCTGCCAGCTCCTGCAGCTGAAAACCTGTGCTGGTGCTGCAGCTGCCTTTCACCTCTGCCAGCTGCTACAGGACTGAACAAAAGTCTGCTGCTGCTGCTGCCCCAGCCTGGAGAGCTCCCTTCATCCTCTCCATAGCCAGGGGAATTCAGATAGGAAACTCCAGAGGTCAGACCTCAGTCTGCAGGAGACAAACATCTGCCTGCAGCAGCAGTGGGTACAGTGCCTGCATCTTCAGGGGTGAGAAGCACCAGGCTGTCTATAGGACAGCAAGGAGACTTCTTGCCCAGGGGGACACAGACCCACCAGTAGTGGCATGAGCACACTGTGCTGGAGTCGACCTGGAAAGAGCTGAATCTCCTCAGTCAAGTCTCTCATCTCCATTTGCAGCAAGCTCCTTGCTGCACTAGCAGGTGCCCAAGGGGCTCTTTCCAAGCCTCCCACCAAAGTTGCGCAGTTGCTGTTTAACAGCAGCACCCTGGTTTGCTGAGCTGACAGCACAGGAACCAGGCAGCTCACTGCTCATGCCTGGCAAACATCCCACCTGGAGCAATGCAATAGAGAGCAACTTGAACTGTCTTCATCTGGCACTCGTCGGGGAGGTTAGTGATGAGGTAGTGGCTAGCCTAACAAACCCTCCCTCATCCCATGAGCTCCACCACCAAAGGTGGCAGATGGACCACTCTCAAGAAAAGCAGCACTGGGCCTGTTGCTCACTGTGCCCTGCTTCAGGCACTGGACAACTGACTGGGAACAGTCATTAACAATTGGGATGATAAAAGAACACCACTGACAAAGACCTGCCAGGCAGCAAAACTCAGCACAGCCTCTGAAGGATGGAAACCTGCCCTAGGTTTGCAGTTCATTAGTGGTACAGCTCTGCTGAGCCAGGGAGTGCAGCAGCCATGCACAAGCCAGGCTGCTTTGGCTCTAAGGGCAAAACAGAAAGATCAGAGCCCTGAGCTGCACCCCTGGCTTCACTGCACAGCTGGCTCACCCCCAAAGGCATCCAGGGGGATCCATCAGGAGCAGAGGTCCTCTACAATGTACATGGTCCTACCAGCACAAATGCCACATGATAGGGCTCCAGTGGAGCTCCTGGTGTTCCTGCCTCATCCCAGTCAGCAGTGCTGCTGCTGTTGCCACCTTTCTTCTCCCAGCTAATGAGATCAGGCTCCAGCTGGCTTGGGAAAAAGCCATTTGTTGGGATATTAGCCCCAAGGGTGCACTTGGATGGGTTAACCATAAATGTCCTGCCTGGATTAACTCAGACCACGATCAGAGGGTCTGCAGCACAGCTGAGCCTGAAGCAGCCTAGAGCTTGCTCTCTGCAGCATCTCTGCACCTTGTGTTGCACCAAGATTCAGTGCATTCAGTTCCTCCTCCTGGCACTCCCTGTCTCTCTGCTTTAAGTCACAACTGCTCTGAGTTGCTGACCAGTTCTAGCAGTCCCTCAGCTGACAGCAAGTGATCCCATTCTGTAGCTGCTGAGCTGGAGGTGGTTCAAAACCCAGCACATGAACACTTTGTGGCAGAGGACCTCTCTTGCCAGCCAACCAGTAGTGTGGTCCTCACCTCCAAGTACATCACCACTTAGAGGAGTGTTCATGCTTAACACTCACCACAAGAAGGACACTGAGGTGCGGCAGCAGGTCCAGAGAAGGGTAACTAGTCTAGAGAACAGGGTCAGTGAGGAGCAGCTGAGGGAACTGGGAGTGTACACCCTGGAGAAAAGGAGGAATGGTTGAATCCCTAGCCCTGGAGGTGTTTCAGAGGGGCAGAGATGTGGTGCTGAGAGTCATGCATTAGCCCCAGGCTTGGCAGAATTACAGAATGGCTGGAACTGATGATCTTGAAGGGTCTTCTCCAACTGAGGTGATCCTGTGAGAGCCACTCCTGAAGGCATTTGAGCATTGCCCTGTCTTGCTTTCAGCCAAAGTGCTCTTGGACAGGCAGGCCTCTGGCAGCTGTTCCAGGAGCTGTGCACCAGCTGTACGCTGCAGCTCCAGCACCACAGACTGTAAGGACCAAGGGTTTCAGAAAGGAGCTATTGCCTGGGAGCAAAGCCAAGCTCTGTTGTCAACCATCCATGAGAATAATCAAAGCTAGGAGCCTTTGAAATGACCAAACCCCCCCAGCTCCACAGCATACAGGTTCCACCTTGCTCTGAAGCCCCACAGCAGGGAGCACTCACTGCTGCTCTCACAGTTAGCTTCTGCTGCTTCTCCAGGCTCAACTCTGCTCCCCCAGTCACAGCCCCTGCTTGGCATCTTCACGGAGTGCTCATGAGGGTGGTGAACATCCTCTGCCTTTGAAGCCTTGAACCAACAGAGCAGGCAGGCTTGTGTCCTTCTCAGAACTACTTGAGTTTGCAGAGGCACCACAGTTACCCCTGAAACAATGACTTCTTTGCCTCAGTCTTTAACAGCAAGGGCTCCAACCACAATGTCCAAGTTGCAGAGGGTAAAAGTGAGGACTGGGAGCAGGCAAATCTGCCTACTATAGTAGAAGACGATGTTTATGAGCTCCTAAGAAACCTGAATGTGCACAAGTCCATGGGGCCTGATGAGATCCACCCACGGGTCCTGAGGGAACTGGCAGATGAAGTTGCCAAACCACTGTGCATCATATTTGAAAAGTCATGGCAGACTGGTGAAGTTCCTGCTGACTGGAGAAGGGCAAACATAACACCCATCTTCAAGAAGGGTAAAAAGAATGACCCTGGAAACTACAGACCAGTCAGCCTCACCTCTGTGCCTGGCAAGATCATGGAGCAGATCCTGCTGAAAGTCCTGCTAAGGCAAATGGAAAACAAAGCAGAGGTGATTGGTGGGAACCAGCATGGCTTCACCAAGGGCAGATCTTGCCTGACAAATTTAGTGGCTTTCTATGATGAAGTCACAGCGACAGTGGACAAGGGAAAGGCAGCTGATGTCATCTACCTGGACCTGAGTAAAGCATTTGACTCTGTCCCACATGACATCCTGGTCACCAAACTGGAAAAGCATGGACTTGATGGATGGACCACTCGCTGGATAAGGAATTGGCTGGATGGTCGAACCCAGAGAGTGGCGATCAACGGCACAATGTCCACCTGGAGACCAGTGACAAGTGGTGTCCCTCAGGGGTCAGTGCTGGGACCAGTGCTGTTTAACATCTTTGTCAGTGACATGGACAGAGGAATGGAGTGCACCCTCAGCAAGTTTGCAGATGACACCAAGCTGTGTGGCACAGTCGACTTGCTAGAGGGCAGGGATGCCATCCAGAGGGACCTGGACAGGCTGGAGAGTTGGGCCCAGGCCAACCTGATGAAATTCAATAAGGCCAAGTGTAAGGTCCTGCACCTGGGTAGGCACAATCCCAAGCACAAATACAGGCTGGGTGGTGAATGGCTGGAGAGCAGCCCTGAGGAAAAGGACCTTGGAGTCTGGGTTGATGAAAAGCTCAACATGAGTCTGCAGTGTGCACATGCAGCCCAGACAGCCAACCGAGTCCTAGGCTGCATCAAGAGAAGCGTGGCCAGCAGAGCAAGGGAGGTGATTCTGCCCCTTTACTCTGCTCTCGTCAGACCCCACCTGGAGTACTGTGTGCAGTTCTGGAACCCTCAGCACAGGAAGGACATGGAAGTGTTGGAGCGGGTCCAGAGGAGGGCCACAAAGATGATCAGAGGGCTGGAGCAGCTCTCCTATGAGGACAGGCTGAGGGAGTTGGGGCTCTTCAGCCTGGAGAAGAGAAGGCTTCGAGGGGACCTGATAGTAGCCTTCCAGTATCTGAAGGGGGCCTACAGGAAGGCTGGGGAAGGATTATTTACAAGGTCCTGCAATGACAGGACAAGGGGCAATGGGCTTAAACTGGCAGAGGGGAGATTTAGACTAGATGTTAGGAGGAAGTTCTTTACAGTAAGGGTGGTGAGGCACTGGAACAGGTTGCCCAGGGAGGTTGTGGATGCTCCCTCCCTGGATGTGTTCAAGGCCAGATTGGATGAGGCCTTGAGTAACCTGTACTAGTGGGAGGTGTCCCTGCCTATGGCAGGGGGTTGGAACTAGATGATCCTTGAGGTCCCTTCCAACCTTACCATTCTATGATTCTATGATTCTATGATTCTATGAAACAAGGCCTCCATGCTGCAGCAGGAAGGATTTTGCCTCATCGTGCGCTGGTGGAACCAACTCAAACACAACTGTGGTGTGCTCAAGAACATGCTCAACACCCAGCTGGATCAAAGGGCTCTGAGTTGATCCTCTGTGATCACCTCTGCTGCTTTTGCCCCTTGCAGGCACCACTCCCTTGCAGCAAGCAGCATGTGTTGTTGGCACCTGGGAGCTGCCTGCAGACACACAGGGCTGGGCCACCCTTCAGCTCTGAGCACGCATTTCTGGAGCTGCTACACTCTCAGTCCCTATCCTCAGCATCACCGCAGTGAGCCTCTGCTGAGGTAACACTGGACACAGCCTGCTCCACTCAGCCTTCGATCGGCCTGGGAGGAAAACCACCTGCAGAGAGCTTGGGCAGTTTCCAACCAGTCAGTTTCTTGGCACTGAGTGCTTTATTTGGAAAACTGGAAGCAGCAATCCTGAATAAATAGACAGAATGATTGTTTTGTCATCTTCATACCCCCACTGTGGCCTTCATCCAAAACATTCCAATACTGCAGCAAAGAGAAAAAAACATATGTGGTGCAAGGTTCTAACAAACAACCACCACCCCTAGAACTGAATGAAAAACCCCAAACA
>VWZE01018369.1:193591-236924 GCA_013396675.1 Eubucco bourcierii
CAAAAACCCCAAACCTCCCACAAACAAACAAACAAAAAAATCCCCCAACCCACCCAAAACCTCACCCAACCACCCACCCCTCCCAGCCAGCACCTAAAGGGGGTCTGGAGTGGTCCCCCTTCGGGTGTTTGCTGCAGTGCAGAGCAGCAGAGGCTGTGCTGCCCTCTGCCCTGGGCAGGGGCCATTGAGGCCCAGTTCACTGAGCTAATGTACATCAGGAGCCTTAAGGTCCCAGGCTGCAGAGGAGTTCAAATCCTTTGCTGGTAGGACACCAGGTCACTGAAGCAATGCAGTGCTCCCCAGGCTGCAAACAAAGCAATTGCCGCCCCACAGGAGGGGTTTGTGTTTCCCTGAAGCCTCTCTTCCCTCTCAGCTCACCTGGAGAACAGCTCTGCAAATTGCTAATGCCTTGAGAGTGCTCCAGGAACTTTATTCTGCCCTGCTAGCCTCAGTCCCGAGCTAGGACACTACTTCCAGAAGCAATTCAGGCACTTGGGAACCTGAGTCCCACCAAAAGATAACAGAGGCGGGTCCCTGGCTGTCAAGAGCAGGACTTGGGTTTCTCCCTCACCCTGCCATCCAGGATGTCTCCTTCACTCCAACCTGCTGGCTTCTCAAATGGCCAAGCCCCCATCCCAGTCCCATCCCCCTACGTCAAAGCATCACCAGCACAAACAAGCCGGGTCCCAGGCTGCTCCCCCTGCCCAATAGCTGCTGCAGGCAGCAGGGGCTGCTCTTGGACTTTGGTGGCAAAGTGCTGCCTTAATTCTGAGACCTCAAGAGCTGCTCTACCCTTCCTGTCAATCCTCTTCCTCCTCCCTCCATCTGTGACTACCCTGGCAGAGGAAGAGGGAAGTTTTAATGATGCAAGAGCCCAGCCCAGCTCCAGCTGACACCTGTGGGAGATGGACCAACCACAAAGCATGACAGGACCAGGGGAGTGATGCTGATCTGCCTTAGAAACGCTTCTCTCAGAACAAGAGTGAAACTGAACCAGGCACACCCCTGTGCTCCTCCCACAGCCCCATGCAGCATAATTTGGGACAGAATTTGCAAGGTGCTGAGTGCCTCAGTTCTCAGTTCTCTTCACATCAAGAGGTGCTGAAGATGCAAGACACCCACTGGAGAGGGTCACTCTGCTTCTGTAAATTGAGCTGAGTGTAAGGCACAGACACTCAAGTACCTTGGACACATCACAGTCCCCAGACTGTAGGTATTTGCTCCTTTTTTAATATATATTTTTATATACACACATTCTTGCTTTATTTCATACAAAGTTAGGGGCACAGGAACTGTGAGCATGGGATTGTGAGGGACTAACAATAAAATCTGTGAGCAGTGCAGAGATGCCCAGGGTAGGAACATCCCATCCTCTGGGCTGCTCACAAAGGGACCAAAAGAAAAAGGAGATCTGATAAGTTAAAAAGTAAAAACTCAGAGTCCACCTGGAAAGGTCTTTCCTCTATTCACAGCCTGGTCTGTTGCTGTCAGTCTAAGCACAGCAGCACTTTTGGAATATATGATGCCATTAATAAGTGGAAAAGAGAAAAAAAAAAAAAAAGCATTAAACACTCAGGAGTCCTTCATCTTCTAGATCAAACTTGCATTGCTCAGGAAGTTCCTTTTTTAAACAACAAAAAAGGAACCTGAAGTTAACATTTCAGCTGCACGTCAGCAAATCCACACCAGAGGATGGTAGGAATTCAGCAGTCAGGATTCTTTTGTGTCACAGAGCCTGTAGTTTCCTACCAGAGGTAAGATCCTGACCCTGTAAGAACTCAGGAGTTCTGTCATCCTTCCAGGGACTGACAGGGAGAGCAGGGGCCTTGAGGTGGGCCTGATGGCAGAAGCTGCTGCTAGGATGGGAAATTCAGGGGCAGACAATGCCCATCCCTTCTCTAACCCATCCATGAGGCCACACAAAGGGTCCCACTGATGCCACTCCCTCTCTCTACAGACCTGGTGTCCCCTTAGGAGGCTCTCATTTCAGGGCCTTCAACCAACGTGGTACTTGGTAGCCTCTTTCTGTCTGGAAGCTGTTTTGTCCAGTCCTTGCCTAGCTCCCAGGCACCAGAGTGACATCAGGACAGGATAACAAACCCTTGCTCAGCACCTGCACTCCCTGTCTGTGAGCTTTCTGCCCTGGAAGGGACAGAGCAGCAGCACCTCCTCAAGAGAAGAAACCTCTGCCAGGGCACCTGGAATGAATTCCTGGCCCCACTCACATCAGCAGAAGCCCTGCTATTAACTGCACAGGGCTCTGCCAGGCTTCTTCCTCCCACGATGCTGGAGTGAGTTCCGGGGAGCTGGAAGGGGCTCCTCTGTCCTATGGGTTTTTCCTCCTCCAACAGCAAGATTTACTGCAAAGCAAGAACACTGCAACGGCTGGGGGGAAGTAAAAGTACAAATGACCAAAGCCTCCTCACTCTCTTTTGGTAAGACAGACACAAAGACAACTTCTGACACGATTCTTCTCTCCAAAGGCATATACAACGTGGCAAAATATCTGCAATATACATTCTCTGTAACAAAATATCATCTAGCTAGTGCATCCTCAGTCCCGTGCTGCCAGCCTCGGTGCCGAGCCAAGGGCTCAGCTCCACAGGCTTCCTGAACACCAGTTGCTTCCTTCAAAGCAGATCCAAAGGCAGGAAGCCCCACGAGCTCACTTCTCAAGCCTTCCAAGGCAGCAGTGGGTGGAAGAGGACAGATGATGGCCCACGGGCAGTGCTGAGAGGCTCAGCACTCTGCTGCACTCTGTGCTGCCAAAGGGTGGCTGTGTGTGCAGGCAAGCTGCAGTCACCTCATCAGCCTGACCTGCAGCCAGAGGTGATGAGCCACAAGTGGAAAGTAAAGCTAGAAAAGGTCGACACTCACACGTCCACTGATTCCAGGGAATAAATTAAACCTCAGAACACTTCACACCTGGTTTCCTTCACCTCCACTCTTCTTTGTGCCCACACAAGCATCGATGCTCTCCCAAACGCTGCTTAAGTGGAAAACCCCAGGGAGGTTTCGGCACTCTGGCTGTGCTAGCAGCCAGTTGATCCTTGCCAGCCGTGGATGGAGACAGCTGCTCTGTCTCTTTAGCATCAGTGCACAGGGTATGGCTCCAAGTGGTGCGGTGGAGGAAGAAGAAGAAATAGAAGATAAAAAATGGTAGCTTAACAGGAAGAAAAAAAAAAAAAAAAAAATCTTCTTCCATTGGTCATTGGCAGAGTAAAACAAGAGTGTCCTGTCCGGGGTGCCTGGGGAGGTCCTCGGCAGCAGAGGCAAGCACTGTCATACGTAGATGCCCTCTGGGTTGAAGCCAGAGGCCAGGGGGTTCTGTAGGATGCGCAGGTTGCTGGGCAGCTGCCGTGAGGAGCCCGGGCGCTTCAGTGAGCCTGACTGGAACGGGGGCTCTGCGGGCAGAGGGCACAGTTAGAGAGGACATCTGTGCAGCACCTCTGCCTGCTCCCTGGAGCACAGGCGCCAGCACCACACAGCCACAAACTCAGACCAGAGGTGAGGACGGCAGGGATGCAGGTTTTCCCTCCTCTGTGGGGACAGAGTTGTGTTTGCACAGGCTGGTAGCCCTGCCACAAGGACAGGGACACCTGACACCTCTGCACAGCCGTGTGCAGAGAGCTTGCACCTGCACACAGGAAAAGGACACTCACAAAGGCTGGAAAAGCCCTCTAAGAGCATCCAGTCCAACCCTCACCATGGCTACTAAACCATTGTCCCCAGGTGCCATAGCCACAGGTCTCTTGAACACCTCCAGGCATGGGGACTCCACCATCTCCCTGGGCAGCCTGTTCCCATCCGTGACCACTCTTGCAGCAAAAAAAGTTTTGCCTGTCTACAACCTAACTCTCCCCTGGCGCAATTCCAGGTCATTTCCTCTCCTATCCCTCCAAGCAAAGGAGGCTCTGCTCATGCCACAGCTGTGGCACAGCTCAGAGTGCTGCCATGCCTGTGCCTAGGACACCCTGAGTTCAGAAGTGGGCCTGAGTAGTGTGAGCTGAGCTCCCACGGGGCAAAGTCAATTGGCACAGCCAGCTGTGCAGGCCTTCTGGATGCTGGCAGCAAAGCTGGATCGGCTCCTGTTCCTGTGTGGTTGCTGTCTGGGATTTCTTAAGAGCTCCAGCAGCTCCGTTTTCTAGTCTGACAACACCCATTGGCCTGCTAGCGCACTGCTGGGGCACACCAGGCACAGTAACTGTTATCTGCTGTGCTCAGTCTGCTCAGCCCCTAGCAGAAGCAGCCCTGACACTGTTTGCTCAGCGTTCTGCCAGCTTCTCTGCTTCCTGGACAAGTGCCAACAGGAATGCAGCAGGCAGATGCTTTGCCACCCCATTTCTCCTGCCCACCAAAAGCACTCTGAGCACTGCACCTCTCTTGAGCTCCACATGTGAGGTCTCCATCTCCACAGGGTCTGCTGGCAGCACTGTGACCTTGGTTCCTGTCTGCTGGATGAACTGCTGCAGGTTGACCTGGCGCAGCTCCTTCGTCAGCTGCTCCAACTCTTGTTCCCTGTCCTGCCAGGAAAGAAAACACCTGCTAAGCACCAGAGAGCACAGAGCAGCAGCTCAAGGCTTGCTTGCAACTAGACAACACACTCCCCTTGTCCAATTCAAAGGGCAGAGCTGAAAGGCATTTGACTCAACTCAGAAAGCAGATCTCTGCTCCCTGTTGCTTATTGGGGGGTTGCTTATATTGCTGCGTGGGGGTTTCCAAGGGGCTGCTTACATTGCTGCTTGGAGGACCAGCAAGATGGTTCTATACGACCTGAGCAACACTTTAGTGGAACAGCTGAAGGCAAAAGTATGCATTGCGGCATTGTCAGAAGTGTCCAGAGTGACCTAGAGAGCTCATAGGGTTCTTCTGTTCCTAAAAGGAGACTAATTCCTCTATCTCTTTTTATGTTTAGACTGTAAAATGTTCTGGCCAGCACTGCCTCCGAAGGTGAGCTGTGCTTTGTACAGCCAGGCCAAATGCCCTTTGCAAGTACATGGGGTTGGGACAGAATCCTTTCAGATCACCCAGCCCAACCATTTTCTAACTCTGCCAAGGCTAGGGCTAATCCATGGCTCTCATCACCATATCTCTGTGGTTGTGAAACACCTCCAGGGATGAGGATTCAGCCACCTCTATGGGCAGCCTGTGCCAGGTTTAGAGAACCCTTTCAGTGAAAAAGCTTCTTTGATGCCCAACCTGAACTACCCCTAGAACAACTGGAAGCCATTTTTGTCCTGTTGCTACTCCAGAACAGTTTTGTACTTCTACACTGGAGTTTGCAGAGCAAAACACCACTTCCTTCATGTACTCAAACACCCTACAGGGGACATTTCCTGCTGTGTTCTTTCCTAGGGCTCCAAGTCTGTGTCAGACAAACCTGCAGCAGTCAGCTCTGCAACTTAACTTGGGTTAGGGCCAAAAAGACTGTTCTTACCTGTAGCCGTTTGGTAGCTTGGCCCAGAGACCTCTCCACAGCTTTGATGCCGTTCTCCAGCCTCAGGCTCTGCTGGCCCTGCATGTCAATTTCACCCTTCACCTTCTCGATCTTCTCCTTCACCTCCTCCTCATTCACCTGGGACTCCTGAACCTCCCGCTGCAGCTTCTCTGCCTCCAGGCCACTCTCCATGTTGTGGATCTGCGACAGGTAGTCCTTCAGCTTGCCCTCGCAGTCCAGGATCCTCTGCCGCATCTCCTGCAGCTGCTCCTTCAGCTGCTTCTCGTTCTCCTGCTCGATCTGCAGCTCGTTCTCCCAGAACTCTTCTTCCTCGATCTCTACCTCATTCCTTTTGATCTCCTGCTCCAGCTTGAGGATCTCCTCCTCCAGGCTGGCATTGTATTTCTGCTCCCAGTAGCGGATCTCGGCCTCGTTAGTCTCCAGCTGCCTCTCGATGCCCTGCAGCCTCTCGTTCTGCAGCTGGATCAGCTTCTTCAACTCATCCGCCGTGGCCCGGCAGCTGTTGAGCACCTTTTGCTTGAACTCGGTCTCCTTGCTCTTCCCGAAGATGTCCATCAGCCCCTTGGCCCCGCCGGTGAAGGTGAGGGACTTGCGCTTGGGTTCCCTCCTCTTGATGGCCTTATCGCCGGGGGCCCGCAGCTTGGCCAGGGGCGGCAGGCTCTGCCGGTACAGCGTCCGCTCGGGGACGCGAGCCCCGCCGTCCGAGGTGGGCCGCTCGCTGAGGGACGGCCCGGTGCGGCGCAGAATCAGCTGCACGTCGCTGGCGTACTGGCCCCACTTGTTGAGTGACACGATGGGGTTCTCGCCGGGCGCCAGGTGCCGTTCGCTGTCCCGCCACTTCTCGATCAGCGCGTAGCGCCCGGTGCGGCCTGAGAGAGACACGCTCAGTGGCGCCGCGCGGGGGCGCTGCCGCACGGCCGCCGAGACGCACCGGACCCCGGCGGCCTGCGCGCTAGGGCTGGGGGGCGTCGGTGTGAGGGTGTGAGAGGTGTCAGTGAGAGGGGGTGTCTGGGGGCCGGCCGGGTGGCACAGGCATGCGGGTGATGGGGCAGGGGGGATGGCAGAGGCATGCAGGGGTCGTCCATGCATCAATACAGCACAAAGCATGGCAGAAGGGACTCCTGCCAGAGCATCACCCAGAGTAAATCCCACAGACACATGGCCATGGAGGTTTTGTGGACTCGCCCTAAGCACTCTGGGCAGCGTGCTCCAGGGATCTGTCACCCTCACACCAAAGACATTTTCCCCTTATGTTTGTGTGGAGCCTCCTGGGTTCCAATTTGTGCCCACTGTCCCTCATCCTGGCACTGGACACCACCGAGAAGAGCCCATCCCGGGCCCTGTGCCAGCTCCCATGGCCCCTGAGAGCCTGCCCTAGGATGAGGATGACAGAAGATGCCCAGACTGGAAAGCAGGGATCTGGGCTCCTAGCCCCACCACCTGTGCCAGGCAAAAGCTTGGGGCCTTTAGAACTCTCCTGCTGGGTTCTGAGCCCTCTGCCAGGGGCTGGATGTGCAGTTACTGCAGGGTGGTTTATCCCTAGGGCAGGGGGAGGTACATGTTATGGTTAAGGCTTTATTTGTGCTGCTACCAACCACACCTCAGCTCTGCAGGCTTATTCCCCTGGAAGCCCTTAGGGGTTGCTCTGGAAGCTGCAAACCCACAGCCCTTCCTGCTCTTTGCTATCCTAACCACCCTCACTGCCCTAAGCTGCAGCAAGCTCCAAACAGAGGAGTTTCCTCTACCATGTAAGCGGTTTCACACAAAAGCCAGAGCACCACTTACAGGAAGGTTAAGTCACCTCAGCCCAGCAGCTCCACAACTACCAACTTCACCAACGCCAGCCCCTGCTGTAACCCTGGAGAAGATGAACTCCAGGGCCCCTTCCAACCTGAGCCCTTCCAGGTTTTACATTTGCAAGGCAGTAGGCAGCTCACACACAGCTGAGCAGCAGCAACAGTTCTTTCCACTGGCTTCTTTCAGTTGCCCAAGTTAGGCAGGGGAGTTGAAACAAACAAGAAATGTTTCTCTGCAGTCATTTTGGTTTTCACAGCTTCTGGGAGCAGAACCCAGGCAGGATTTGCTGCCAAAGGTGCATTTTCAAGCAGACAGTGATGGAGGGAAGCAAATCCAGCTCATTCTGCTGGCCAAGCCTTCCCAGAGCAGCTTCATGGCTTTGTCTGAGCTGTGTGCTGGGGCTTATTTGTACGTGTTCAGTTCTCAGGAAGACACAACCACTGCTCCTATCTGCACTATAAGGCCAAATCATCCTCCTCCTAATTTGCAAGCTATTTTTAGCCCCCAGACCTGGTCCAAGGCACTAACAAATGCTGTGCAGTGTCCCAGCAGGAGGTGACTTCACTCTCTGGAAATGTGTAACTGGACAGGTTTGTGTTTGCCTTGAACAGAGCTCCAGGGAGGCTCCCTCCAGCCAGGGCACTTTTGAGTCAGAGACATAGCCAACTACAGGCCCCAGAAGGATCTCCAGGTGAATATTAATCCTGCTTGTCCTGTCTCCAGAACCCCTCAGCACTAGTCCCTCTACAGCCTTCCTGCAGGATCCCTTCAACTCTTGGCAGGCAGCTCTTAGGTCTCCTAGAGCCTCCTACTTTCCAGGCTGCAGACCCTCAGCTCCCTCAGCCTGTGCTCACAGTAGAGCTGCTCCAACTCTTGGAGCATCTTTGTGGCCTACTCTGGACTCACTCCAGCAGCTCTGGGTCCTTCTGCTGGGGACATCAGAACTGGAGGCAGGACCGGAGGTGAGGTCTCAGTGGAGCAGACAGAACAGTTCTGCTGAGTCCTGCTCAGCTATGCACTGCTGAAGCAGCAAGGTTGCAAAGAGGAAAATGAGATCAGAACCAGACAAGGAGGCAATCAGCTAAGGCTGGCTGCTTTCCACCACCAAATGCCAGGTGAGAGCAGGAGGACACATTCAGAGATTCCATTCACATCTGAGGGACAAATGTTCCTGGTGAGCTGGTGCCCACAGCCAACCCCAGGAGCAGACAGGTGGTTGCTGTGCTGATGGATGGGCCTGACAGGAGGGCAGGCCAGCCCTGGCTGCCAGAGGCCTGCAGGTGTCGTTTGGGTGGTGTTGCACATTGTCCTAGCAGCCTCGGGTGGACTTGCAGCCCAAGGACTGGAAGTGTTTTCTAGAGATATTTCCCACAGGAAGGAGTTTCCAAAGCATTCTTTTAGTTTGGCTCTGCTTGCAACTAAAATTCATCTCCACATGGAACCAGCCACACACCCACGGTGATCTTGTGCTAGAGGAAAGGAAGTCTGCTGAGCTGACACAAATTCAGCCTGTCCAAGGCTGTTGGACCCTTCAGAGTTCAGGTGAACAACTGAGGAGGCAGAAAGAAACAAAAAGCAATTACCCAGAAGAGCACTGAATGATACCAAGCTGGGAGAAATGTTGATGTGTTGAGGGGCAGGAAGGCTCTGCAGGGACACCTGGTCAGGCTGGATCCATTAGGTGAGGCCAGTGGGATGAGATTCAACAAGGTCAAGTGCTGGCTCCTGCATCTGGGTCACAACAACCCCAGGAATGCTCCAGGCTGGGGGCAGAGAGGCTGGAGCCTGCCCAGCAGAGAAAGCCCTGGGGGCACTGAGTGACAGCAGCTGAATATGAGCCAGGGTGTGCCCAGGTGGCCAAGAAGGGCATCAGCATCCTGGCCTGGATCAGCACTGGTGTGGCCAGCAGGAGCAGAGCAGGGACTCAGCATTGGGAGGCCACAGCTTGAGGCTCTTTTGGGGGCTCTCACTCCAAGAAAAACATTGAGAGGGTGGAGCAGGTCCAGAGAAGGGCAACAAAGCTGTTGAAGGTTCTGGAGAACAGGGCTGGGGAAGAGCAGCTGAGGGAACTGGAACATGTAAGTACTTTGAGATGGTGTCTGATGCAGAACATGCACACCTGGACTGTGTTCAGTCCCCCTGAGACACACCATACAGCAGGGCAGTCTGCCAGCCCATCAGATGGATATAGGTGGAAATGATGTTCAGAAGCACTCATCTAGAAACCACCACAGACATTCCAATGCACTGACTTCAGAGTTACAGTGTTGGGGCCTTGATGATTTTAGAAGCAAACTGACTTAGCAGAAGTTCACGAAGAATCAGGATGTGAGATGAGAAAAGGTTGCTATCTCGGCACAGGCTACTTTCAGTTCTGTGTTCTAAGTTTACTAGGTTTCTGTACAAATGTAACACAAGGGGAGCATACCAGTCTACTATGTTTCTAACTTTAATCTTCCTGCCTCAGGGACACACGGGGATGCACTTTGAGAAAGATGGCTCAGATAACGGAACGCTTACGCAAGTAATATGGGCACCAAAGCAACTAATCAGTATAGTCTAAAAGGTGCATGCAAGGTGCAAGAAGCTGTTGCTGAACCAATCCTATGTAGTAGTGATGCCTGCTTGGGAGCTATAACCCTATAAAAGAGCTGTATCTGTAACAAACAGACTGACTTTGCAACATATCGATGTCTCCTGTTGTCCCTGTCCCTGCACGAGGAACTGAAGGACGGACCCCCGCATTCTGGTGACACAGACATGATCCTGGTATCCAGAGCATCGGACACTGCTTGACTGGAGAAGGCAGGGGATCCCACCGACCGCCTGAAAAGTAAGCTGGGCTGCCCCAGAGAGGCAGGAGTGGCCACAAGGGGACAGCAGGATGGGTAATACTGCATCAGCAATTGAGAGGGCAGCTGTGAAAGCCCTGCTACAATTTGCAACAAGGAGGGAGATCCCCTTAAAGGAGGGGGAGCTGACTGACCTACTCCTGTGGTGTTGGTGCAAGGGGTTATTGACTGGCATGGACCAACTATTTGATGATGAAGTATGGAAGAAAATAAGAGAGGAACTTTGGGAATCAGTGATGGTGGGATCAAAGGAAGTCAGAACACTAGCACAGAGTTGGAGAATTATTAAATTGATGCTAGAGGGAGAGAAAGGAGACGCTGCCGTTCGAGCTGTGGTGAAGTCCGTCTTTCCATATCAAAAGAAGAACCAACTTTGCTATTGCAGGTATGCCCAGCATCTGAGTCAGAGAAGGAGTTTTTTGGGGGTCCTGGGGTCCTCTATTCCCACGGCTGCCCCACTGACTGCTCCCTTGGAAGGAGTCTCTTCATCACCCACACCACCACCACCTTATAATACAGAACTTAAAGGGGAAACTGGAGGCACAGAGCCCGTGGATGTGGACCGGTCAAGTACAGATCTTTACCCTGAAATACAGTCCACAGATCTGTTAGAAGCACTTAGGACCCAGGAAAAACAGATGGGGAAACTACTTGCTCAGCTGGAACAACTGGACAGAGGCTCATCCCAACATGAAATAAAAGAAGCATATAAAAAGGCACATCAGGCAGTGAGAGATGGACTAAGGAATGAGGAGCATAAATTTTTTGGCTCTGATCCCACTGATGGTTCGAGTGGTGTAAGCAACCAGCAACATGGATGATTGTGCCTTAGCTCTGAAAGGCAAAGAAGAATGCCCAAGAAGGTGGATTCGACAATGCTTGAGTGATGGGGAAATGACCCTGGAGGAAGCAGACCACTATTTAAAAATCACACTTTACTACGGGCATTACTGTGGAAGATCGAGAAGGGTGGAATAAGTGGAAACGCTGCAGCGAGGTGACTAAACCAAAACAAAGTGGAGGCTCCTGGTTCTCCTTATTGAAAGGAGAACAACGGGAAGAACCACCAGATGATACAAAGGAATCTGACTTCAGAACTGGAGCCTCAGTGCGAACCCCAGACCCACCTCGAGACCCTAATTACGATGAGGGTACTAGGTTTAAGGTGATAATCAAGCAAGCGGTTTTAGAAGAAAGGCTACTCCCAAGCAGTGTGATGGCATCGCTGTTCATTACTCAAGGTAACCAGAAAACTTGGGCTCCTTTGGATTGCAAAATTGTTGTTAACATTCAAAAGGCGGTCACGGACTATGGACATGATAATAAGCACATCCAAGCACTGGTATCATCATTTTCTAAAAGGCAAGTACTGGTCCCAGCCGATAGCCAAGCCATCATGGAACTTATACTCACCTCATCAGCCTTTATGGTTTGGAAAGACAAATGGACAGAGAAACATGAAGTAGCAATGATGAGTAACTGAAATCTAGAGCAGCATGATCCACTGCGATATGCCAATCTGGATCAATGAATGGGATCAGGACAGTATCGGGTTGGAGCTGCTCAAGCTGCCCTCCATCCCCAAATTTTACAACAATCCCAAGCATTAGCCTTAGCTGCCTTCCAAGAGGTGCCACAATTGGGAAAACCCATATACCCTTATGCAAGGGTCAGAGAGAGAGATGATGAACCATATCCTGCGCTTATCAACCGTCTCCAAGAGGCACTGGACGCGGCCCTAAATTTGGAGCCAGACACCAGAGAAGCAGTTGGAAAAGATCTGGCAATTCAGAATGCTAATGCTAAGTGTCAGCAAATTTTGGTGACCATCCCCAAAGGAGTTACTATGTCTCAGATGATTGCAGCCTGTACCCGTGTACCTTGGATACAAGAAGAGGAGGAGAAAGCAAAGATTCATGCCAAAGCTGCGGTTGTCGCTTTAAAAGCAACGAAGGTTCAAGGAAAAGGCGACAGAGGCCTGCGACCATCTGATTATTACCAGAGTGGGCAATTAGGACATAAAAAAGAACTGTCCTCAAAACACAAATAGTACTAAGCAGGCAGGTTTTTCAGGCACATGCCATCGTTGTGACAAACTCAGTCATAGAGCATGAGAGTGTCAGTCTAGATATAAGAAAGATGGCACACCACTGCAGGGAGACACAAAGAACAGCACCACGATCCGGGATGTGGAGACAAAAAAAGATACCCAGTAATGGCGGCTGCCTCGACGAACTCACGGCAGCAACAGCAGGAAGTGCAGGGGGTCTCAAGACTACAACTCCAGACAGGGTTTGGGAATTAGAACATCTCTGGATGGTTAAAAGATATATGTAAAGTTTGCCTGATCATTTGAATTGTATTAATATTGCTTATAGTTTGCTTACCACGTTTAATCCGCTGTTTGCAATTAATGGTAAGTAGCAGTGTAGAGCTTATTGTTAAAAGGAAAGGCCTAGTGTTTGGGCCTGGATGATTTTAGAAGCAAACTGACTTAGCAAAAGTTAAGTGAAGAACAAGAATCAGGATGTGAGATGAGAAAGTTTGCTATCTCGGCACAGGCTACTTTCAGTTCTTTGTTCTAAGTTTACTATGTTTCTGTACAAATTTAACACAAGGCAGCATACCAGACCACTATGTTTCTAACCTTTATCTTCCTGCCTCAGGGGCACACGAGGATGCACTCTAGCTGACTCCCTTCCTGGGTTCCCACATTGAGAAAACCAACTTTGAGAAAGTTGGCTCAGATAACGGAACGCTTACGCAAGTAATACAGGCACCAAGGCAACCAATCAGTATAGCCTATAAGGCTGAACCAATCCTATGTAGCAGTGATGAGTGCTTGGGAGCTGTAACCCTATAAAAGAGCTGTATCTGTAATCAATAAACAGACTGACTTTGCATCATATTGATGTCTCCTCTTGTCCCTGTCCCTGCACAAGGAATTGAAGTAAGGACCCCAGCATTACAGAATGGCTCAAGCTGGAAGTGAGCTCAGAGCTTACCTCCTCCAACCTCCCCACCATGCCCAGGGACACCTCTCAACTAGGCTCAGCTGCTCAAGGTCTCATCCAGCCTGGCCTGCAACACCTCCAGGCAGAAGGCAGCCACAGCCTCCCTGGGCAGCCTGCGCCACACTCTCACCACCCTCTCACTCAAGCTTCTTCAGCTCCAGTCTTATGCTGCTCTGCCATGGCTCCAAACCATTCCCCCTTCGCCTGTCTCTAGACCCCCTCAGCACAAGTCCCTCTGCAGCCTTCCTGCAGGATCCCTTCAGCTCTTGTCAAGCAGCTCTAAGGTCCCCTGGAGCCTTCTTCTCTGCAGGCTGCACACCCTCAGCTCTCTCAGCCTGTGCTCACAGCAGAGGTTCTGCTAACAGCTAGCACTGCACAGCCCAAGCCACCCTTGCCTTAGTACTGATCTGTGTGCTGCAGGAGGAGGAGCAGAAGCCGAGGGCTCAGTGCCACTGCTCTGTGCTGTTCCCAGCAGAGCACAGCAAGGGCCAGGAGCTTGTGAAAGACATCGAGCACCCTGCAGTGCACTGGCACTCAGCACAGGGACACCCCAGCACCCTCTGCAGCCCATGCTGTGTTTCCCAGCAGCAGCAAAGTGCTTGCAGACTCAGTCTGTACTGAATGGGGCTTTCCAAATCCCCAGGCCCTTCTTTTGAATCTGCCCCTGCCAGGTTCCAGAGGGCTGCAAGTTTACTGCACTCTGCATGCCACATTCCTGCTCTGCTGCTACCAGTGCAAGGTCACCTCCTCTGGCTTCAGTCCCCAGCAAAGATGCTCCTCAGGTGCCACCTTCACTTACCAATAGCCTGAGCCAGGGCTATCACCACCTCCTGGCATGTTGTGACTTCTGTGACCCCACACACGATCCTCTGGACTCCATCCACCCATACTTTGAGCTCCATGGTTCACTAGATCATCCACAAGCCATGAATGCAGATTCCTCAGGTCATCCTTGCAGTTCTACTGGAGATGGTTCAGCAGCCTCCTCTCAGCAGCTGGAAGAGAAGAATTCTGGTGTTAGTAGTGTTCTCAGATTTGAACCTTACCAAAGTCACTGTTGAGCAGAAGAGGCAACATAGGCTCCTTAAAGCCCCAGCAGTAACCAGCCCAAGCTTCAGCAGTGCCCACCTGCTCTGCAGAGACCCAGAGTTTCTTTCATTTTATTTCCTAAGACATTTCAAGTTACCACAAATGGAGCACCCAGAGAAAGAGCATCAAATGACTCTGCAGTAAGCACCTTAGTTCCCACCACCCAGCTGTGATGCTGTCACAGAAGCAGCTGCTACACCAAAGCAATGCAATAGGGAGAAAGGAGCCACCTAAGGACAATACGGTTGAAGAATGAAGCAGCAGAGAATGGACAGCCCAGGACCTGAGGGAGAGCTCCAAGTTAGTTACAGGAGATTAGCAGCTGAGCAGAGCTGGATTACACCCAGAGTATAGAATCTGATGATGCTGCTGGACTGAGCAGAGCTGCAGTGGGGGCAGAAGTTGCAGGGGATGAAGGAAGCAAATCCTTAGCACAGGTCACGTTCACAGCCTGAGGGGAGCTACTTTCTCCTGGAAGGGGACCTCTCTTCTCTTTCCAGAAGAGGTGTTGGTGCACATCAACACTTCCACCCAAGTCAGAGGGGAAAGATGACGTCCCTTCTCCAGTTCCACCCAGCACACCCTCTGGCACATGACCT
Source organism: Eubucco bourcierii (assembly GCA_013396675.1). Taxonomy (NCBI): domain Eukaryota; kingdom Metazoa; phylum Chordata; class Aves; order Piciformes; family Ramphastidae; genus Eubucco; species Eubucco bourcierii. The sequence continues at coordinate 208,401 of VWZE01018369.1, forward strand.
TCCCCTGTAAAGCTGTGGTAGCCAGCAGCACAGCCCAAGGCCCAGCAGAGCCAGAGGGGCCACACCACGTGGCAGGAGCAGTACCTGGCAAGGCAGCTGTGGAGTCAGCCCAGCACAGCCACCCCAGAGCCGTTGTTCAGAGAAACCTCTTTGGGAAATGAAGGCTCCAGGTGTGCAGATCCAGCCAAGCTTCAAACATGCTTGGTTCATGAGCCAGCAGAAAGGGGATTGCTTTTCCCAACAGCCATGCGTGCAGAAACAGGCTCCTCTGAGATGTGAGAGGTCAGTCATAGGCCATACACTCTGCCACCAGGTTACACACCTCAGAGAGAGCATGAACAGCACCCAAACACAGACACTGCAGTCAGGGAACCCACCAGCCAGGCAGAAGGGGCAGAAGCTTTTCACCAGCCTGTGACAGATGAACGTCCATGGAGTGCCAGCAGTGCCCTCCCCCCTGGATTCCTGCAGCAGTTGTCCTCATCAGCAGCCTGACCCCACATTCCAAGCCCAGCCCTGAGGAACTTCATTAAGAGAGTTCACATCTTGCTGGGAGGTGAACAGTTCAGATCTGCTGGCACAAACCAAGGCAGCTCTCCAAGTGACATGCTCATGCCAGCAGAGCACCCCACAGCTCCCACTGCCAGCACTCACACTGAGACCTCCACTGAGCCAGCCAGGGCTGCTCTAAGCCCAGCCAGCACACAATGTGTGCACATCAGCTGTGCTCAGCTGCTTCCCTCTTGTCCAGCTTCCAGAAAACACACCAGAGGAAAAGGAAAGGAAAAAAAAAAAGGAAGAGAAAAAACCCCAAACCACCCAAACACAAATACACACACACACAGAGAGGAAAAAACCCACGCCAAAGAAGAGGAGGAAAGGAAAACCTACAAGCACAAAAAGGAGAGAGAGGAAAAACACAAAAGAGAGAAAAAGAAACAAAGAAAGAGGAGAGAAAATGTCACTACTGGCACTTGGGGACATGGTGGTACTGGGCTGATGGGTGGACTGCTGGCCTCCAGAGTCACTTCCCAGGCAAGCCTCGGTTGGCCTGCAGCCGCCAGCCCTCGGTTGTGCACTGCACCCAGCTGCCACCCGCCTCGCCGCTTGCCCCCCGGGCACTGCACCCAGCTGCCGCCCGCCTCGCGGTTTGCCCCCCGGGCACTGCACCCAGCTGCTGCCCGCCTCGCGGCTTGCACCCCGGGCACTGCACCCAGCTGCCACCCGCCTCGCCGCTTGCCCCCCGGGCACTGCACCCAGCTGCCGCCCGCCTCGCCGCTTGCCCCCCGGGCACTGCACCCAGCTGCCGCCCGCCTCGCGGCTTGCCCATGTAACTGAGGAAAGGAACCATTGCTTGGAAGCAGGGTGGGCTAGCAGAGAGCCTCTCTAATGACAGAGCATCCCCCACCTCTCATGGAGCTGCAGCTGCCCCAGCCCAGGACTAACTGCAAGTCTCTCTTCTCTTTGTATGGAGAACTGGCCAGAAGGAATCAGGAACTTGTTTTCTTTAGGGGTGGGGCAGGGAGAGGAGGTGGCAAAGAATTCGGTTACAGTTTGCAGCAGCTTTGCAGCTGGACTTTGGGAAAGCAACAGCCAGTGAGTTACTGCCGAAATCATTCTTTTACCTTGGCCGTTACATTTTTTTACATGCAGTGTTTCCACCTTCTGCCTATTCTGTGCCTTCAGGAAGTGTTCTTTGTCTCTAGGGCATCTTCTTCCCTGGCAGGGTTTGAACCTCAGCTCTTGTGTCTCTGGCTGCTCAGTGCCAGCCCTCCCAAGCCCTCTCTGCCCACTGTGGTTTGTTTCCCTTTTGGATGCACACAGCCAAGGGGATGCTCTCTAAAGGCCTTGGCACAAGCCTGCCCCTTTACCTTCTACCCCTTTTTTCTCCTCCCTACTCAAACAATGGGATGGAGCTGAGTCCAAGCCTTTACTGTCCCTGCTGTTCTTTAAGGAGCAAGCTGAAGGCCACATCAGTAGATCAAGATCATCCCCAAATTTCTCAGCAGGCCATCATCACAGAGCCACATGACTGTTTGGGTTGGGAAAGCCCTGAGATGATCCAGTCCACGCATCAACCCAGCACCACCACAGCCACTAAACCATGGCCCCAGGTGCCATGGCCACACGGTTCTGGAACATCTCCAGGGGTCTGGACTCCAGCACCTCCCTGGGCAGCCTGTTCCACAATGCAAAAACCAAGCTGGCACTGAGTAATGACTTCACTGCAGCGTAACACCAGCCTGCGAGCTGCAGTGCAGGAGCTGAGGGAGCTGGAAAGCCTGGTGGACACAGGTTATGGAGATCACAAGCCTGCCTGGGCAGCTCAGTGCCAGCCTGCTGCCAGTGGCTGCAATGCTAAGCCCAGCCCAGCCTGCAGCACCTGCTCTCTCAAGCCACAAAGCTTGACCCACCTGTGCTCCACTTCCCAACCACAGCAAACAGGAGCAGCCAGCCCAGCAGGTGAGCTGAGAAGCAGGTGCTGACTGGAGTTTCTCTGGTTTTCCTCACTGTTCAGACCAGCACCTTGCATCTTTCACAGGAAGTTTCACACTCTCACACCTCAATTAATTCCACAGGAAAAACAACTCTGAAATTAATACTCAGATAAAAACAGCACCTGAACTGCACACAGCTCAAAGTGCAAAAGCCCAAGGCCCATTTGGAGATGATCAAAGACTTCCAAAAGGACTCAGGGTGGAAGGGATCTCAGAGATCATTTCCTCCACCCTCTCCACCATGCCCAGGGACACCTCTCAACTAGACTCATCCAGCCTGGCCTTCAACACACCCAGGCAGGAGGCAGCCACAGCCTCCCTGGGCAGCCTGGGCCACACTCTCACCACCCTCCTACTCAACAACTTCTTCCTCAGCTCCAAACCATTCCCCCTTGGCCTGTCTCCAGACCACCTCAGCACAAGTCGCTCTGCAGCCTTCCTGCAGGATCCCTTCAGCTCTTGGCAGGCAGCTCTGAGGTCCCCTGAAGCCTTCTCTTCAGGCTGCACACCCTCAGCTCCCTGAGCCTGTCCTCACAGCAGAGCTGCTCCAGCCCCTGAATCATCTTTGTAGCCTCCTCCACACTCTCTCCAGCAGCTCTGTGTCCTTCTTATAACAACAGCACTAGTCAAAGTCCCAAGATCTTTGCTTCTCCTTGCTTCCAGCCAGATCACCTCAGCCAACATCCAAACCTCCGAAGCACTGTAAGAGGAGATACGCAGCACAGCAAAGCCTCCACTGCAGCCCTTCCAGCCCCTCAGACAGTATCTGCTTTTGTAACAGCCTGGACCTGCTGCAAGCAGCTTGAACCACTAATTCTCAGCCTTCAATCTGCTTCAGTATGAGGACTGAAGCACCACCTGCAGGTGGTGTCACACAGAGCTCTGAGCTCTCCCTTTTCTTCACTCTTATTCCAGCCACCAGCAAATGGAATTACCAAGAAGGAACAGCACAACCCTGCTAGAGGCAGCACCAAGTGGGCCCATCCTTGAAAGGCTCCCTGCTCCAGGAGGAGCTGGGTGACTGGTAGCAGCATGGCCGAGGTGAAGGCAGGTAGCAGAAAGGATGCCCCTCACTCTGTGCCAGCTGAACATCTCCTTCCAGCAGACAACGCTGGCACAGGTGCCTGCCCTGCACACCATCTCCAAGCCCCTGTACCCTACACAAGCCTCTCTCCAGGCACACACTTGAGGCGCTGCCAGGGCTCCCACAGCTTGTGTTTGTTCTTCATCAGCATCGAGCATGCAGTACATGAGAGAACAGCAACCCCCACAGCACCAGCAGTGCAGCATGCAGGGGAGCTCAGGCTCTGCCGCTCCAGTAGGGCTAAGCACCGCGGGGGAGGGAAAGAAAACAAAGCACACAGCAGAGGAACCTGCCAGAGTGGCTGCAGTGCAGGAGAGAGTTGTGACAGCTCCAGCACAGCTCTCTTCCGAGCTGCCCTGCTCTCCTGGGGGCAAGCTCTGGGGAATGAAAGCAGGTCCCTGCCTCGGGTGCTTCAGGGAAGACAGGCCACAGTAGCTCCTCATGCCCTTGCAGCCAGTCCAAATACCCAGAGCCAGCTGACATGCTAAGTGGGGTCACTGGCTTCCAGCTGCCAGCATCTGCACAATGGCAATGAGCTCACTGCTCCACTTGGGCTTCACTCTTGGCTCTGTGGGGCCAAGGCTGTTCTTTACACTCCAGCCAAGTCTGTCTGCAGCACTGTTGGACTTGATGAGCTTGGAGGTCTTTTCCAGCCCTAGTGACTCCATGACTTGCTGTGCTTTGTCTACAGCCCTGGTGAGCCACAGCTGTCCCGAGAGGTGCTCCTGCAACCTCAGGTGTGAACCCATTCTCCGTTCTGCTGCCCTCCCAGGGCAACACAGACTCTCTGCATACACACGGAGGAGTTTCCAGCTCTCTGTGTGGGAGCAGCCCACAAAGGAGAAAGCCTTTAATTAAAGCCAGCTTGTGAAACTCAGTCCTTCCCCTTACAAAAGCTCACTGGGATCCTCCCCCTAGGCAGCTGGAAAACTCAGGCTGAGCTAAGCTAACCTGGGAGCTTCCCCTGCCAGCAGTGCACCTTCTTGCTCTGGTGCTGCTTTGCTACTGGGTGCATTATCCTCTGCCTCCAATACCTCCACACTTTGTGAGAGCTTGGTTTGCCCAGAGCCAAAGCACAGAACAAAGCTGCACTCAGACACTGATGCCCCTCAAAAAGAGACAAAAGCAGCTCTTGTAGAGGTGCCTTCCACCCCGTTTTCCTGTGATCCTGGGTGATCCCTTGGGCTGAATTCCACAGCCAGGGCTGGGCCATGCCATTTCCATGTGGTGCCCACTACACTGCTGACAAGAAGCAATCCAGCACCAGGTTACTGAGTCCTAAACAAACGGGGCTGTAACCCCCCACCAGCTGCACCACAACTGCTGTGCTGTGGCACAAAAGAGAACTGGTGAGGATAAGCATGCCAGGAGAAGCTGCCTGAGGGTAGCTCAGAGACCAGCCCTGCCCAAGCGCACAGGCTGTGGCCAAGGGCGGGATCCTCTCCAGCCCACACCTCTCCTTCTGGCCCTTGGCCGTGGGGGCAGGTGAGCAGACACAGGCAGGCGAGCTGGTGGTTAGGTGTCAGTGGCACCAATGTGGAGCAGCCTCCAAGTGGCAGCTGCAGCAAGACTGAGTGCTCAGGCTGCAACCAGCGTCGCAAAGGGCTGCTGAGTTCTGCTTCCAGCAGGTAGGGAGCAGGCAGCACAGTCAGACCTTCCACACTACTCTGCCAACAGCTAGCTGAGGGCTCCCTGCTGCTGACACTTCTGCATGAAGAGAGGAGATGCAGAGTGCAGCAGAAGTAGCAGAAAACTCTCAGGCTCCAGGTCTGAGCTCTGGGGGATTGGTTGGGTTGTCAGAGGAGACATTCTCAGAGAACAAGCTGCCCTTCGTGTACTTCATGGAACAGCATGGCACCTTAAAGCCCCAACACTGGCTCAGGATTAGCTTTAGCCTTGAAGCTCTCTCTGCCAGACAGAGGTGCCAGGGATGCTGCACCACCCCAACAGAAGACACCTCTGAGAAGGTTTGAGGGAGTCTGCCACAGAACAAGGTTAGTGCCACACTCAGAGACACAGACCAGCCTTAGATCTTCTCAAACAGCCCAACAGAGGAGACTTTGCTAAGAGAGCTCTCAGACCTGCACAAAAGCTCCCCAACACATGCTGTTAGTGCCAGCTCTCTGCAAGCATAAGAAAGAGACTGAGAACTGCACCAGGGGAGGTGCAGAGCAAGCCTCAGGCTCCCAGGTCTGTGCGTGGCCTAGGGCCATGCCTGAGCAGCCTGCAGGAAATCTCTGCTGCAGAGGTCAGTTCCAGTCCCCAGCCAACACAGGCAGTCAGACCCCAGTCTCGCCCGCCCTGGTGCCCCGCGTGACTCAGCAGATGGAGATCAGCTGGCAGGTGACAGTGCCCAGGGAGGCAGCAGAGGGACATGTGGAGTACTGCACCAGTGCAAAGCCTCGTTAAAGCAGGAAACCTCTGCCCAAAGCCAGCCCAGCAGCAACCACTGCCAGTGGAGCTTAGCATCCGAAAATGCCAGCCAGGCATCACCTTCCTCCTGCCGAGAGCTGCCAGGCCAAGTAGGCCAAGTGTCAGTGTGGGACAGGACACCAAGGCAGCCAGGCTGTGGGCAATGCAGTCAGCTCCAGCTGGCATCTCACCAGTGGTGTTCCCCAGGGCTCAGCTCTGGGGCCAGCTCTCTTTGATCTTTGCTCTTAGAGGTCTTTTCCAGCCAAACTGTCTGAGCGTACCCAACTGAGGAGATTCAAGCTGGGCAGTCCTGCAGGCTGCTCGTGGCCAAGATGTCAATGGCAGTGCTGGCAAGGCAGAGGCGTGACCTTTGTTTGGAAGTGTGCTCACCACTGAGCCAGCATGCACAAGCACAACGCAGTGGGTTCTGGCAGCTCAGCACTTCGCTGCCCTTCCTTCCTAATCATCCAAGCTGCTGGCAAAGCCTGGCCAAGAAGCACCAAGCTGCAGAACAACAGTTGTCACCTTTCTGCACCAGTGGCAAGCTGAAACAGACCCCTCTGGAAATAAGAATTCCTCAGACAGCACAGGGACACAAACCACAGGGGATTTGTCTGCAGTAGCAGTTCAGAGTCTGAAGCTTTTGGGTTTGCTCAGAAGCACAAAGGCCTGCAGGGCTGTTTTTTGGTGAAAAACAAAAGGCTGGCTGTGTGGAACTCAAGGGGGAGCTTTGTTCAGAGCGCTGCCATCCTTTCCAGGTGACAGGTGTCAGGTTTGGCCTGCTCTGTCATAACCTGCCTGCTTCTGCTGCTTCCTGGAGAAACTTTACGACTTCAGTCAGAAGTCTCCTCAGACCTGGCAAGGTCAGATGAAAGAAGCCTGAAGGGGCTCTGAGCAGTGCAATGCTGGGCTGCAAGTGAAGACAGGCAGCAGAGTGAGCTCAGCAGCAGCTTGAGGGGCTGCAGAGCTGACAAATGAGAGACTTATCCCATTTAGCTGCTTCTGCTTCCTCACTTCAAGATACCAACTAATAAGGCAGGTTTCCTTAACAACCAAATTGCAAAAGGTAAAACTTTTCCTTCTTCCAAGCCTGTAAATTCACTTTTCCATTGTGCAGCTGCTCTTGGCAGGAAGCAGTCTAGAGAGCTGCCAGAGCCTCATGGAAAGAAAAAGCAAGATGGGATGAGAGTGAGATGCCTCCAACAGCAGAGCTTCCTTCCTGCCAGGGAGAGAAATGCCTACATATGCAGAACTCCTCTTGTCCTTGCACTTGCAGGCTGGGAAATCTATGTTTTAGGTTGCTGCTATGCAAACACTTGGAGCTGCTGCTAGAAGCTGACTGAGGTGATCCTGGCTCTTCCTTCTCAGCTGCTCCATGCCTGTGCCTCGTCAAACATCCCTCAGGTGAGCTCTGCCTCAGCCAGCAGAATGCTGCAGACTTCTCTAGCAATCAAATCAATAAAAAAAACCAAACTCTGCCCTCAAAACTGTCACACTGGCATCACTTGGGGAGTGACAGGGAATGTAGCATCCCAACCCTTTTTGCTGCTCCACAGCAAAGCCTCCCCAGCAAATGCAGCAGGGAGAGCAAGGAGGCAGCAAAGCTCAGTGAATTGACTGAAGTATGAGATGAACAAAATTGAGCAAAAGGTGAAGTGGTTTGCCTGCCACACCACTTGGACCCAGTCACCTGGGGCCCAAGTAAAGAACAACTTCAATGTTTTTTTGAGACAGAAAAGCTGTCATGGAATGGCTCAGGTTGGAAGGGAGCTCAGAGCTCATCTCTATCCTCCTCACCATGCCTAAGGACACATCTCAACTAGACTCAGCTGCTCGAGATCTCATCCAGCCTGGCCTTCAACACCCCCAGGCAGGAGGCAGCCACAGCCTCCCTGGGCAGCAGTTGCCAGAGTCTCACCACCCTGGTACTGAAAAACCTCTTCCTAAGACCCAGTCCTGTCTCTTTACCTAAGTGGCACTGCCCCACACTACCCTACCATCTACACCCAGCTCCTCTCTCTGTTTCCAGCCACTGTCTCCATTTTCTGTTTGCCCTCAGCTGGCAAGCAAGCGCTGAAGCCCAGTTCTGGGCATCCCCTGGCAACACTGCTAGGTCTTTAAACACAGTACCAGGACATGTCCTCCAGGAACACAGTCCATGGTGTTCAGCTTCAAAGCACTCCAAAACCAAAAGGCACCAGGAATGACCTGCCTGTAAGACCCAAGCTTCCTGTAAGGATGACTATCCTCATGACAGCCAGGGGGAGAAACATCACCCTCAGAGGGGAAAGCAAAGAGGCTGACATCAGAGCAATGTGAAAGAAGCTGATGCACCCCGGTGGTATCTCCAGCTCCAGCCACAACTACCCTGGCTCAGACTGGTGGGGTGAGGGCATCACAGAACTACAGACACAAGGGAACAAGAGGCACACTGTGCAGTGCTCAGCTCCAGAGAGGGCAGCGGAGTGACAGCAGAGATGAGAAGCATCTCTTGGCATTTGGAGAATGCAGCCAAGCTCCAAGATCCCAGAAACAAGGTTGGTAGAGCACTACTGGGGTTTGCTCTGGTTCCAAGCCAGAAGGGAGATGCAGACCCTGCCAGGTGGAGGTTGCAAGTGAAGCAAGAGAAATGCAAGCAGCAGCATGTCTGCTGGGAGATGGTGTGCACCTCAGCCACGATTTCCTGGCCAGACAGCCTTCAGAGAGCACCCAGCTATCTGTCCCAGCTCTGCATTCCTTTCAGCAGAGTCAGGTGATGATTGGACTCCATCAGCCAAAAGGCCTTTTCCAACCCGAACAATTCCACACTTAAGTCTTAGAGGTTTTAGATGTCTTGCCACATTCAAGTATTAGCAAAGAGGAGAAGGGCAATTCTGAAGTTTGCCAGTCACAGCTCCTTACCTACAGGTGAAGATAAGCAGAGGGCTCTGTTCATGCAGTGGGCTCAGGGCAGGCTCTGGGCACAGGTGTGGGTTCTGTTGCTAGAAGAAATAATGAAGACACAGTCATTGATCAGTCCAGGCCTGCTCCCTCCTCTCCTTGAGGATCACAGACTCTCTCAGGGCAGAAGGGAGCTCAGAGATCATCTGCACCCTCCCCACCATGCCCGGGGACACCTCTCAACTAGACTTAGCTGCTCAAGGCCTCATCCAGCCTGGCCTGCAACACCCCCAGGCAGGAGGTAGCCACAGCCTCCCTGGGCAGCCTGGGCCAGACTCTTGCCACCCTCAGGCTGAACAACTTCTTCCTCAGCCCCAGTCTCACCCTGCTCTGCCTCAGCTCCAAACCATTCCCCCTTGGCCTGTCTCTAGACCCCCTCAGCACAAGTCCCTCTGCAGCCTTCCTGCAGGATCCCTTCAGCTCTTGGATCCAACCAAGACTTTCTGAACAGCATTCCACAGAATTTCTCTGCTCTGGCTTAGGAAATTGAACATGGCCATGGTACACAGCTGGTACCTCAGCTCATCCAGAAATGGAGGGGAGAGGAGAGCAACACCATCTCCCCCAAAGCAGAGGGGCTGAGCTCCCAGCTGCTAAAGCTGTCTTCACCTGGTGCCAACCCATCACCTGCCAAGACTCCAGCAGCAACCGCTCCAGTTACTGCTCCTTGGTTGCTCCTCCTGAGGACTTCACACCACAGGCAAAGCTTGTTGGGTTTGGATCCTCAGGATGGAGCAGTTGTAATGTTGTGCAGCAGCAGAGACTGGCACTACTCACAGGACTGCTGCATCCGCAGCTCTTATCAGAGCACTCTGCAAACTGAGTGGGCAGGGGTAAGGCTGAGGGCCACTCTTTGTCCTCAGAGACCCCTATTAAGTCAGATTCCTAACACCAAGCACTTCCTCTTTGTTTTCCTCCAGCCATATGGTTTCCTGACAGAATCTCTGCAGACAATAAATCCATTAATCAAGCCCCTGCTGCAGGAAAAGGCTCTTATTTTCCCTTCATCAATCCAGATATTTTAATGGAGATGTTTTATGTATTTTATTTTATGGAAGTCCCAAGGAAAACACTGAGCTCTTCTTTGTTCTCACCCTGCTGCCTTGGAGGCTGGAGCCCCAATTCCAGTACCAGCCCAGCAGGCAGCTGTGTGCTGGGCTGCAGCCAGAGTGTGGGAAGCAGGGCAAGAGAGGGGATTCTGCCCTTTGACTCTGTTCTGCTGAGACCTCACCTCCAGGAGTCCTACAGCGGTGGAGGCTCCTGGGGACTGCTGCCCAGAGCCCTCCCCTGGCTACACTGCTGGAGCCGAGTGCCTCCAGGCTCAGCTCACAAGATGCTCCTGAGGAACACAGAGACGGTGCCAGCTCTCAGCAGGAATTTGCTCTGGTGTTTAAAATGAATTTTTTTCTTGATAGTTCATTTTGTTCACAGTCAACCCAAGCAGGCCCTGTAAACTTCATCTCTGAGCAGCTCCCTAACTTTGGGTTAACCCCAACAAAAATCCAGGTCAGTTTTGTCTCTAATGTTATTAGGAACACCAGACATTGCTCTACATTTCCAGCTAAGCTTTTCCACCCAAGGAAGCTGACATCCAGTACAGGGACCTCCCTTGCACATCATGCACCGGAGCCTTCACATCTGCTTCCACAAACAGATCTTTCCCCAGTTCAATGAGACCCAATCACTGGATGGTGTGGAAGTCCCTCAGCCAGGTGGAGTGGCCATGTCCAGCCAAACTGAGGGCTTCTGGGAGAGCTGGGGGTTTGGCACTGCAGCTGAGCTGTGCAGTTGGCTCTCTGTGGTCTCCAGAAGCACAGCAGCTATCCCTGCTCAGCCTCACTCCTCACAGCACTGCAGCTGAGCTGTGCAGTTGGCTCTCTGTGGTCTCCAGAAGCACAGCAGCTGGCTCTGCTCAGCCTCACTCCTCACAGCACTGCAGCTGAGTTGTGCAGTTGGCTCTCTGTGGTCTCCAGAAGCACAGCAGCTGGCTCTGCTCAGCCTCACTCCTCACAGCACTGCAGCTGAGTTGTGCAGTTGGCTCTCTGTGGTCTCCAGAAGCACAGCAGCTGGCTCTGCTCAGCCTCACTCCTCACAGCACTGCAGCTGAGTTGTGCAGTTGGCTCTCTGTGGTCTCCAGAAGCACAGCAGCTGGCTCTGCTCAGCCTCACTCCTCACAGCACTGCAGCTGAGTTGTGCAGTTGGCTCTCTGTGGTCTCCAGAAGCACAGCAGCTGGCTCTGCTCAGCCTCACTCCTCACAGCACTGCAGCTGAGTTGTGCAGTTGGCTCTCTGTGGTCTCCAGAAGCACAGCAGCTGGCTCTGCTCAGCCTCACTCCTCACAGCACTGCAGCTGAGTTGTGCAGTTGGCTCTCTGTGGTCTCCAGAAGCACAGCAGCTGGCTCTGCTCAGCCTCACTCCTCACAGCACTGCAGCTGAGTTGTGCAGTTGGCTCTCTGTGGTCTCCAGAAGCACAGCAGCTGGCTCTGCTCAGCCTCACTCCTCACAGCACTGCAGCTGAGTTGTGCAGTTGGCTCTCTGTGGTCTCCAGAAGCACAGCAGCTGGCTCTGCTCAGCCTCACTCCTCACAGCACTGCAGCTGAGTTGTGCAGTTGGCTCTCTGTGGTCTCCAGAAGCACAGCAGCTATCCCTGCTCAGCCTCACTCCTCACAGCACTGCAGCTGAGTTGTGCAGTTGGCTCTCTGTGGTCTCCAGAAGCACAGCAGCTGGCTCTGCTCAGCCTCACTCCTCACAGCACTGCAGCTGAGTTGTGCAGTTGGCTCTCTGTGGTCTCCAGAAGCACAGCAGCTGGCTCTGCTCAGCCTCACTCCTCACAGCACTGCAGCTGAGTTGTGCAGTTGGCTCTCTGTGGTCTCCAGAAGCACAGCAGCTGGCTCTGCTCAGCCTCACTCCTCACAGCACTGCAGCTGAGTTGTGCAGTTGGCTCTCTGTGGTCTCCAGAAGCACAGCAGCTGGCTCTGCTCAGCCTCACTCCTCACAGCACTGCAGCTGAGTTGTGCAGTTGGCTCTCTGTGGTCTCCAGAAGCACAGCAGCTGGCTCTGCTCAGCCTCACTCCTCACAGCACTGCAGCTGAGTTGTGCAGTTGGCTCTCTGTGGTCTCCAGAAGCACAGCAGCTGGCTCTGCTCAGCCTCACTCCTCACAGCACTGCAGCTGAGTTGTGCAGTTGGCTCTCTGTGGTCTCCAGAAGCACAGCAGCTGGCTCTGCTCAGCCTCACTCCTCACAGCACTGCAGCTGAGTTGTGCAGTTGGCTCTCTGTGGTCTCCAGAAGCACAGCAGCTGGCTCTGCTCAGCCTCACTCCTCACAGCACTGCAGCTGAGTTGTGCAGTTGGCTCTCTGTGGTCTCCAGAAGCACAGCAGCTGGCTCTGCTCAGCCTCACTCCTCACAGCACTGCAGCTGAGTTGTGCAGTTGGCTCTCTGTGGTCTCCAGAAGCACAGCAGCTGGCTCTGCTCAGCCTCACTCCTCACAGCACTGCAGCTGAGTTGTGCAGTTGGCTCTCTGTGGTCTCCAGAAGCACAGCAGCTGGCTCTGCTCAGCCTCACTCCTCACAGCACTTTGCACCAAACAACACTTGAGAGGCACCTACAAGGAAGCTGGGAAGGGACTTTTGACAACGGTTTGTAGTGACAGGATGAGAGGGAATGGACTTAAAGCCTGAGGAGGGCAGACTGAGACTGGAGATGAGAAAGAAATTGACAGCGAGGGTAGGGAGACACTGGAACAGGTTTGCCCAGGGAGGCTGTGGATGTCACCTCCCTAGAGGTGTTCAAGGTCAGGCTGGACAAGCCTTGACTTAACCTGTGCTGGTGGGAGGTGTCCCTGCCCACGGCCAGGGGTTGGAGCTGGATGATGCTGAAGGTCCCTTCCAACCCAACCTGTTCCATGAATTCTACAAATCCACGAAGCAGAGAGGCAGAAGGTAGCACTCATGCTCCAAGTCCTTTCCCTGCACCCATTCAGTTACTTCACTGCTTTTGTTCCTAACAGGGGTCATCAGGCCCCTCACTGACCCTGCAGAGCTCAGCCTGTGCCAGAGGAAGTGGACAGCTTCTCTGCCAACCTTCAGCCCCAGACTCCGATCCTGTTGCTGCCAGCAGCACAGAGCAAAGCAGCAAGCTGAGGAGGACAGCAGCGATCAAGGCATGCTCTGCTCTGGGCTACCCCTGGAGCACTGCCCAGCTCATTCCAACCCTCTGAAAAGGTCCTGTGCAAGAGGTGGGAGATGGACTCTGCAGCAGCTCCAAGCCAAGAAGCTGCAGACACTGGTGAGGAAAAGGAGCTGCAGAGAACCCCAGCAGCAGCTTACAGCAAGAAAAGGCACAAAGCAGCTGCAGAAGGGAACTCCCCAGCTCTGCAGACCTGTGAAGGAGAACAGAAGCAGCAGCTCCTGATGCCAAGGTTGGTGGCTGCTTCACCAAGTCATAACGGGCCACAGCAGCTCAGCAGAGCTATGGAGACACCAAAGGAAGCAGCACTCAGGGCGTTCAGCCTGGTTCTGTCTTCCAGCCACAGCCCCAGATTAACCTCAACTGCACATGTGGACTTGTCCCTTGGCACAAGGGGACAGGGGGATGCCAGCAGTGCAGGAAGCATGCTGCCAGCCACAGACCTTATAGCTGGCTTCTGCTGGATGGGACTTGAAAAGCCAACCAAAAGTCCCTTCTCTAGCATGCTCGTGGTCTGCACAAGTCTTACAAACTCAACATCCAGAGCTTGCTCACCAAGACTAAGCCAGGTTTACAACCCAAGTTGTGCAGGAACTGTTGGTGCTGTCTTCAGCCACAGCAGTTTCTCCCAGTGGCAGGGGTCACCAGCTGCTTCTGAAAGCAATGCAGGGCTGCCAGTAGGAACATCTGCAGGTGGCTCAGGAGAAACACACTAGGCATGAAGAGCTTTTAACCATTGTCTGCTTTCAGCAAGAGCACAGCAGATGAACTCCTCAGGTAAGGTGGAACCAGCTGTGGCACCTGCAAGCCCTCCAGATACTTTGGGGCCAGAATGGCCAAATCTTGCCCTCAGAGCAGCCCAAGTGCTCTGCATTCAGCTGTTCCTACACATCCCTGAGCTGCTGCTAGGTGTTTTCCTGCACAGGACCCAGTGCAGCAGCTCCCTCTCCACACTAATTCAATTACAGCACAGCTCCCTGAGCCTTCTAAAAATAAACGGCATACAGTGAGCAGAGTCACTGCTGGAAACTGCACCCAGGAACTGTCTGGATGAGACTGGGGAGGGAGAACAGGTGTCAAGAGTTGACTAACAGCACCAGAACCCAAATTATCTCATCTCTGGTGTTTGTTACCCAGGCTTGGAGATGGAAAGGAGGAGATACCTTCAGCATTTCTGCATGTCTGACCAAAGCACAGCTAACAAGCCACTGGAAGGCTCAGGTTGTCCTGCTCTGGTCACAGAGATGTCCTAGCTGGGCCCTGCAAACAGCACCTACTGCTCTTGGAGAGAAGTTGTGCTTCACTTCTGAAGTTCAACAAAGGCAGAGTGCCCCAGGGGGGAAGCACCCCTGCACTAGCACAGCTGAGGGGGGACCTGCTGGTGGACAAGTTGCCCATGAGCCAGCACTGTGTCCTCGAGGCTCAGGAAGATTGTGTCCAGAAGGTCAGGGAAGGTTCTCCTGCCTCTCTAACTCTGCTCTGGTGAGGTCCAGCATTCCCCTGCACAAGGCAAGGGCGGACACCTGAATCAATGCAGCCAGCTAATAAGAGCTGTTTGCTTGGGAGTCTATCAAATGACACCACAGTGAAGACAGTGCCCCTCAGCAAAGAGACCTCTGCATCGTGTGGGACACCTCAGCGGCTCAGTGCCTCCGAACCTTCCAACACCTGACCTGTAAGCAGCCCAAAGTTCAGCATCCCTCTGAAATTAAATGCATGAAACCATCCCAGTTACAACTCCTCCATGTCCACAAAGCACACGGTGCTAAAAATCCAACAGTTCTTGGCTCTGCAAGGTCCAGTGCAAGGGCACAAAGTCATCTCCAAGAGCCAGCAGCTGCCCACTGCGAGCACCAACCTTGGTGTTTCCATGGAAATGCAATTAGGGTCAGCAAAGAGATCCCAGAATTTAAAGCCAACCCCTTTCCATCTTGCCCAGGAATATAAATCTTGGAGTGCAACAAGGGGTCCAGACAGCTGCCATGCCCATCCATGGTGGAGCAGCTCATCCTGCCCTGGGGCTCCTCACCACCAGGAGGTAGCCAGGCCCTTATGAATCCTTAGGGCACCTGGGTCACTGGTGCACAACACATCAGAGTCATGCACTTGGGAGGACAGATGCTGTTAGACTGTGGCAACACAAAGAGATGCAGTCAAACCCCCACTGGCCTGAGGCAAGGCCAGGGAGGTGCCTTCCACTATCCCCAGCGCCGCAAGGCAGAAGCCCAGAGCTGTGCCCACAACTGCAGGGTGCTAAATCCATTTGCAATGGTATTTGTGGCTCCTGCTCCTTATATTTGGTAAGAGCAGAGGAAAAGCAATTTTGTGGAAGTGCTTCTGTGGATCCTGCAGCTGGTGACAACACTCCATCTGCTTTCAGCCTCCACATTGCCCCTGCCAGCTCCTTCACCCATGCACTGCTTTCTCCAAGCCTTGCCAAGCTTTCTCTAGTTCCTGAACTCTGCTCTTTCCCCAGGTTTGAGGGGGCCATTTCCAGTTGTGAGCAAGAACTTGAGGGGCTATGAACATCTCACCCTTTGCCCCAATCACAGCTTTGCAGACAGACAGATGGCATTCCCAATGGCTCCCCCTCCTCCTGAAGCTTGATGATATAGCTCTCAGCTTCAACAAGCTGTAGAAATCCTTGAAGTAAAAGGGTCTTGAGGTCTGTTAGGAGAAACAAAATTCCAAATGACCCAAACACTACTCACTCTTCCAAGAAGAGCCCTAAAGTCCTGTGGAAACAAAGATGCCACCTGGCATTTCAAAACCCAGCCATGCAAGGCAGTGTTCCCTCT
The DNA here is from genome assembly GCA_013396675.1 of Eubucco bourcierii. Lineage (NCBI taxonomy): Eukaryota > Metazoa > Chordata > Aves > Piciformes > Ramphastidae > Eubucco > Eubucco bourcierii. The sequence goes on from VWZE01018369.1 coordinate 224,319, forward strand.
GCAGACAACTGGAGGTTCCCTCACAAAGAGCTGAGGTTCAGGACAAGCACAAATCTGCCCACACCGAAACAAACAGAAGCAAGGATTCCCTGCCCACCTGTGTGCCCGAGTTTAACCATTGCAAGAACCAGGAAGCCCTGAAGTGTTAACTCCAGAGCATCCCCAGGCACACAGGAGGGACTTCACTGCTTCTCCAGTCTCCAGGCAGTGACCAAGCCACTTCCTGTTGTGTGCTGTGATTCATGATGAGGTGCTCCTGAAGAATGCAGCAACTCATCCTGCAGCATCCCACCAGTGAAAATAGCCCTTGGGAGTCACAGGCCTCTGGCAGATCAAACAGTTCACCAGAGGAATGGACTGCAAGGGCAAAGATGGCTGAAAAGCAGCTCCAGCTTCCAGCAGCTCTGGGAAGCAACAGATTTAAATGAGGGCTGATAAACAGTGTCAGTCTGTGCAGCTGTTTGAAACGATGCCCCTGAGAAATAACCCTGCCAGGAAATGCTTTAATCCTTTCTGGACCAGTACATGAGAGTGGGCTCAGGTACTGTCAGCTTCACTGCAGAGAGCTCAGATCTGTGGACTGCAGACTGGATTAGACAACCTAAAGGTTTCTGTTGGCTGAATGCATCTTAAATGATCAAACCTACTCCACAGTCACAGAATAGCTCAGGTTGGAAAGGAGCTCAGAGATCACCTCCTTCTGCCTCCTGCCATGCCCAGGGACACCTCTCAACTAGACTCAGCTGCTGAAGCCCTCATCCAGCCTGGCCTGCAGCACTCCCAGGCAAGAGGTAGCCACAGCCTCCCTGGGCAGCCTGGGCCACACTCTCACCATCCTCCTACTGAACAACTTCTTCCTCAGCTCCAGGTTCACCCTGCTCTGCTTCAGCTCCAAACCATTCCCCCTGGTCCTGTCTCTAGACCCCCTCAGCACAAGTCCCTCTGCAGCCTTCCTGCAGGATCCCTTCAGCTCTTGGCAGGCAGCTCTGAGCTCCCCTGGAGCCTTCTCTGCAGGCTGCACACCTCCAGCTCCCTGAGCCTGTCCTCACAGCAGAGCTGCTCCAGCCCTTGCAGCATCTTTGTGGCCTCCGAGCCCAAACTCATCACAGTATCACCAGGGTTGGAAGATACCTCAAAGATCATCAAGTCCAACCCATTACCACAGTCCTCAAGACTAGACCACAGCACAGTGCCACATCCAAACCCACCTTGAACACCCCCAGGGACAGTGACTCCACCACCTCCCTGGGCAGCCCATTCCAGCAGTCAATGACTCTCTCAGTCAAGAACTTTCTCCTCACCTCCAGCCTAAACTTTCCCTGGCACAGTTTGAGACTGTGTCCTCTTGTTCTGGTGCTGGTTGCCTGAGAGAGGAAGGTAACCTCCCCCTGGCTATAACCACCCTTCAGCTAGCTGTAGAGAGCAAGAAGGTCCCCCCTGAGCCTCCTCTTCTCCAGGCTAAACAATCCCAGCTCCCTCAGCCTCTCTCCATAGGGCTGTGCTCCAGGCCTCTCCCCAGCCTCGTTGCCCTTCTCTGGACATGCTCAAGCACCTCAATGTCCTTCTTAAATTGAGGGGCCCAGAACTGGACACAGGACTCAAGGTGTGGCCTAACCAGTGCAGAGTCCAGGGGGAGAATGACCTCCCTGCTCCTGCTGGCCACACTATTGCTGATGCAGGCCAGGATGCCATTGGCCTTCTTGGCCACCTGAGCACACTGCTGGCTCATGTTCAGGCAGGTGTCAATCAGCACCCCCAGATCCCTTTCTGTTTGGCTGCTCTCCAGCCACTCCCACCCCAGCCTGTAGTTTTGCATGGGGTTGTTGTGGCCAAAGTGCAGCACTCATGGCAAGTTAAACATCAGGTCTTGTGTCTGCCTTGTTCCACTACTGCAATATGTGCCTTTTAAACCCAGGGCTGCATTGATAGAGCCAGCAAAGAACCATGGAGAGGAAGTCAGCCTTCCCCTCCTCCAGCAACCCTACAACATGCAAGCACCTTCCTGCCTCAAGGTGCAGATCCCGAGAGCAGTCCAAAGCCGAACACGTCCTGCAGTAAAGCAAACCCCTCGCTGCCAGGCACGAGACTGAGCTCTGCCATGTGTCAAAGGAATGAGCAACTCAGCAGCCCTGTCAGAGGCAGCATTCTGCTTTGGCAGCCTTGTTTGGGAGCTGGGCTCTAGCTCTCTTGTCTGGGAATTAACCACCTGCTCTGCAGCCTCAGGCAGCCCTGCTGCACCAGGGTGGCACTGCCCAGGCTCCAGGGGCTGGGGCACAGCAGCACACAGAGCCCAGCAGCCAGCCTGCCCCCTGAGGAGCCGAGCCCCTGGGCTCCCCTTTCTGCCTGGGCTTTGATTTGATCCAATTAGCAGGGGAAGCCTGGGCCAGAGAGGAGGCATCAGAATCAATGAACACAGAAAGGGAGCAGCTCGAAAAGGCTTCCTCACAACAGGATTCTGTTTACAACAGCTGCAGGTCACAGATCCTAATCCAGGCCTTTCAAGATGACTGCCAAAAATAAAGCAAGCTGGAAATGGTCACTGGAGAGGCAGAATTCCTACAGGAAAAGGTGCACCTGGAAAGAGTTCCATAGGCAAGGCTGGGTGTGTACCAGCTCCAGCTGCTGGGAGAGCAGCAGGCCTCTGCCCCTTGAAAAAACCTCTGCACAGAACAAACCCATGGAGTCACAGAGTGGGCTGGAAGGGACCTCAGACATCATTCACTCCAGCCTCCCTGACAGGGGCATGGATGCCTCTCAACTAGACTTGATGGCAGCGCAGCCCGAGGCAGTGGAGTCACCACTCCCAGTTTGTATCATCAGCAAAGCAGCCGAGAGGGCACTGCCTCCTCATCCAGGTCATTGATGATGTTGAACGGGACTGGACCCAGAACTGCTCCCTGGAGAACACCACTGGTCAGGGCATCCAACTAGACTCCACCCCACTGGCCACAGCCCTCTGCCAGGTCTATAGCCAGAAGAGCTGCCTGCAGCAGTGCCCGTGGGCTGTGAGGCTGCACAGCTCTGTCTGGAGTGGAAGTACACCCTGTAGTACACCCTGTAGTGTTCCTAGCCTCACCATGACCTCCAGGCTCCTTGCCAGAGCTGTTGTAAGAGCAGTTGTAAGGTTGTCCTGAGAGGCCTTGGAGAGCTCAGTGTCTGCCTGGGACCAGAAAGCCTTAAGCAGCTGAGTCTAGTTGAGAGATGTCCCTGCCCATGGCATGGAGGTTGGAGATGAGCTCTGAGGTCCCTTCCAACCTCAGCCATTCTGCATGTCTGAGAAACCATGCCTCTGAGACAAGCAGGAACCATCTGCAGCTCAGGAGTCCTTGAGAACACAAGGCAAGCAATCAGACACCTGATGATGGGCTCAGCAGAGCAGCAGAACCTAAAACTCTTCTAAAACTGACCTTCAAAATCATCCAGTGCCAACCCCCTGCCATAGACAGCAACACCTACCACCAACCCAGCTTGCTCAAGGCCTCCTCCAGCCTGGCCTTGAACACCTCCAGGGAGGGGACGTACACAGCCTCCCTGGGCAACCTGCTCCAGAGTCTGTAAAAACATCTGCAATTTAGGCTTTTGGAGGTGCCTTTAGAATGCCAAGCACAAAGGGCTCCACCACAAACAGGAGAAAAATCTTTTTGCAGCATCATTTCTATAAACTCCAGCCTTTGTCTGCTACCCACCAATGACAGCTTTATGGAAGTTGAGGTAAATGATTGAATTTGACAGAACAAAGCCTTGTCTAGAGGTGATGGATCAGTTACTAGGCAGTCAGGAAGCCTTAGGCCCAAGACAGAGCAGTGGATTTGCCATTTCCTTCTACTTAGCCTTGTTTTTATCTCACGGTGTGCAAACATTTTTAAAAGGTCATCAATATTTTCTACATCAACCCAAGTGTGAACCTGCTACTTTACTTGCTTCCTTGCCCTTCCTATAGTAATGAGTTATGCTCAGGAAGGGGAGCACAGGGCTCTTCCCACAGGTACTTGTGCTGTGGAAATTCAGCCACTGCACCTCCTCACCCTCTGCTGAGGGCAGATTTGTCATTACAAGCAGTGCACACGAAATACTGACCTGCATTTCAGTGTGAGAGCAGCACTGAAAGAAAAAGACAAACCCAAACCACCCCAAACAATCCAAAACCTAAAGGAACTGGACTGAATTTGGGTGTCCTACGCATCTGGCAATGGTTGGTGCTTGAGCAGCTCTGGGAAAAACAATCGAAGTGAGGAGTGAAAGGCAACAGCAGGTAAGTGAGACCAAGAATCTTGTCAAGAAAGATAAAAATGTGGTTAGAGGTCAGTAAAGGACAAGAGCAGGGAGAGGAAGGCTTCTAGAAGGTTCCCGACTGGGGTATGCTATGGGGTAAGGCAAAGAGGTGCCAGCAGCAACAGGCTGCCTCTCAGAGAGCAGGGAATGGGCACTGACAGGATGTCAGGATCACAGCAGGACAGGTGCTCTGGGTAAATTAAACCTAGCTCCAGGACACAGAGAGGTCTCCCCTGCCAGTCCTGGCTCCACACATCTCAGCAGCACAGGGATTAGCAGAATGCCTCTCTGCAGCTGGCAGACAGGCAGGGAAGGGCCCAGGATCCCTGCCTCTCCTCGAAAGGCAAACGCTGTGCTGCAGCCAAATACCACCTAGAAAGCCACCAGGTCACAGGAAGGGATTTTGGAAGCCTGACAGCAGGGCAGAGCAGCACGAGGTGGCAGAATTGCCAGGCAGAGCACTAACCATGAGTGCTAGGAGGAGAGTGGGTGCAGTGGGCAGCTGGCAGCACTGGGGCAAGAAGAGCCCCAACGTTGTGTCAGCTCTGCACAGATTTAATTTTGTTACAAATCCACGGACTGGGTTGGAAGGGACCCTGAAGTTACCAGCTAGTTCCAATCCCCTGCCATGGGCAGGGACACCTCCCACCAGCCCAGGTTGCTCAAGACCTCTGCTCAAGACCTCATCCAGCCTGGCCTTGAACACCTCCAGGGAGGGGACATCCACAGCCTCCCTGGGCAACCTGTGCCATTGCCCCCTTAAGTCTTCTTCAAAGAAGCAAGGCCCCAAGAGCTCATTTCTGTAATTCCTCAGCTGGAAATCCCCAGGACAAGGTGAGCAGGGATCTGATGAGCAAACACAAGTCTGGCAGAGAAAGGACACTGGTGACAGATCAGCAAATTGCTTTTCTGTTCAGACTGGTTTGTGGATTCTCGCCCATTCAGGCATTTTCTGACCTATCCACAGCTCGGGCTCCCCACAATGGGTGCTGATGAGGCATTGTGCTGCACCATTCCCCAGCTCCTCGGCTGCAGCAGCTCCTTTGTAGCTAAGCAGCCGCAGCTACCTCTGGGGCATCAGGTCAGCGACCCCCAGCGCACTCCGCACTGCCGCTCAGCACTGCGCTGCTCACAGGCTCCAGCCTTCAGAGGCTTCTGTCCTCGCTCCCAGGAAAACCACCGCAAGGGCTCGGGCCAGTCGGAAGTGCGGATGGAGCCCGGGACAAGCAGACACACGGAGGGAGAACCTGCTTCTTATGCCCAGCCGCACCACACAGCATCGCCTTCTGGTAGGCAAGGACACGGGCAGTGTCCAGGCAGTGGTGCTGGTTACACTTTGAGCTGCTCGGGACTTACTTCCCAGTATCCACTTCCAAGCACAGTTAGCTGTGGCATCTGCCTGCTTTCCTCTGCGGGAATGTCACCCGTGCAGATGCCTGGTGAGAGAGTTCCTTCCTCTCCCTCCTTCACACAGCACACGAGCAGCAGCAGGACAAGGCTCTCAAGGGCCTTCCAAGTCTTTATGAAGCACCAGCCAGAAAACCCCAAACAAATCCCAGGTGGTAAAATTTAATGTGGAGCTGGAGGACTGACGCTTGAGGTGGACAGAGTTAGACTGGAGAGGAAGAAATTCTGTACAGTGAGAGAAGGGAGACTGTGGCACAGGTTGCCCAGAGAGGTTGAGGATGCCCCCTCCCTGGAGGTGTTCAAGGTCAGGCTGGATGAAGCCTTGAGCAACCTGGGCTGGTGGCAGGAGTGTTGGAACTGATCTTGAAGGTCCCTTCCAACCCAATCCATTCCATGAGCCTGTGCTTTGTGCCCCAGACCAGCCTCGTCCTACCCACACTGTGAGCTGCCTGCTCTCTGCCCTTAGCTCAGCGCTGCAAGGCCCTGGGCAGTGCCCATCTCCTGGGCGAGGGCTCTGTCCTCACTCATTGCCGAGCTCCATGCAGCTTATCTCTGGCTTTAGAAGAAGGAACACAAGCTGACAACAAAAATATCTTTTGAGAAAGCAACAAAGAATGCTTTGTTCTCTATCTCCTCTGGCTCTGAGGGAGGTGCTCACAGGCAGTAGGAACACGGCAGGAGGGAGGGGAAGGGAGAGGACAGAAAGTAGATAGGGATCTGAAGATCCCAACCAGTTCAGTCGCAGGAACTGGAGCCCCCTCCAGGCACCCCCCTCCCCCCAAGGCCACCGCCTGCCCCTTTGGCACCGACATAAAACATCTGGCTGTTTAAATTGCAGCCTGGCCTCCTCCTTGCTCCCCAGGCTGCTGGCTGACCAGCAGAGCTCCAAAGGGCTTTGGGAAACTGCAGCCCTGCTCCGGGTAACGCTTGAGAACACCGACACAAGCACCAGGAGCCAGCAACCCTGGCAGAAGAACCAAGCACCCCTCACCAACTGCCCTGCAGTGGGGACAGCAGGGAGCTGTAGCTCCGGCGGCTGAAGAACAGTACCACCAGTGCCTCACCATTTCCAAAGGGCTTCCCACCTGATGGGTTGGCCTCAAGGTGTGCCAGGGCAGGTTTAGGTTGGACATCAGGAGCCATTCCTTCCCCCAGGGGGTTGTCAGGCCCTGGAACGGGCTGCCCAGGGCAGTGGAGTCCTCATCCCCCCAGCGGTTTAAAAGATTTGCAGATGTGGTGCCGAGGGCTGTGAGTTTGTGGTGGTCTGGCAATGTTGGGCTCATCTTGAGGTCTTCTCCAACCTGAGCTGTGCTGTGATCAGAAGACACAGCAAGGTACCTGCTGGAAACACACCAGGTACTGTGGCAGTCAGAGAGGTGAAGCTCAAGGTTACACCTTGTGCAGCTTGCAAGCATGCAAATGAATTCCAGCTGCAGTGCCCACCCTGGAGCAAGGGCAGGATCCCATGGAATTCATGTACAGGACATTTCTCCAAGTGTCCCTCCACTTTACACTCAGAAGTAGCCAGGCATTAAAATAAAATAAGAGGCTTCCAAAAAAACCCCCAAACCATCACAACTCCCAGTGCTGGGAGAAAGAGCAACCCTCTCCAAGGACAAGTGTCACAGCACAGGACACCACTGCAGCTCACCTTGCTAATGCTCTGCAGCTGATAAACCAAGCCTGGAGCACCTCATCACTTCTCAAAGCTCAAATCTCCTCCTGGTGCATCTGCAGGATCATTCCCCAGTCACAGGGAAGGTTAAACCCCCAAACTGCAACATGACTCACTGCACCCATCACAATACTGAACAGGAGTGTCAGACCCAAAGGGGAACTCCAGGATCCTGGCAGAGGTCACTTTGACCTTCTGTTCAGGTTGCCCCAAGTAACAGATTCTGGGATTGTGGAGAGTCCAGAGGCCATGGTTTGAAGACTGGTCTGGCATCTGAACACAGGCTGGATGCAGAGTGGGCTGAGAGCAGCCCTGAGGAAAGAGCCTTGGGGGTGCTGAGCAGCTTCCCAGGAGCCAGCAGTGCCCTCATGGAGCCCAGCAGGCAGTATGCCGAGCTGTAGCCAGAGGAGTATGGGCAGCAGGGCAGGAGAGGGGATTGTACCCCTTTGCTCTGCTCAGACCTCACCTCCAATCCTGCATCCAGTGCCCCTGTGCCCAGCAGGAGGAGGACACAGAGTTGGTGAAGGGAGTCCAGAGGATGCCACAAAGGTGCTCCAAGGGCTGGAGCAGCTCTGCTGTGAGCACAGGCTGAGGGAGCTGGGGGTGTGCAGCTTGCAGAGGAGAAGGCTCCAGGGGACCTCAGAGCTGCCTGCCAAGAGCTGAAGGGATCCTGCAGGAAGGCTGCAGAGGGACTTGTGCTGAGGGGGTCTAGAGACAGGACCAGGGGGAATGGTTTGGAGCTGAGGCAGAGCAGGGTGAGAATGGAGGTGAGGAAGAAGAAGTTGTTGAGTAGGAGGGTGGTGAGAGTGTGGCCCAGGGAGGCTGTGGCTGCCTCCTGCCTGGGGGTGTTGCAGGCCAGGCTGGATGAGGGCTTCAGCAGCTGAGTCTAGTTGGGAGGTGTCCCTAGGCATGGCAAGAAGTGGAAGGAGATGAGCTCTGAGCTCCCTTCCTATCTGAGCCATTTCTAGCATCCCGTGAACTGCAAGCTGAGCCCCACCTTGCTCAGCAGGCTCCAGTGCCAGAGTTCCAGTAAAAATGTCCATTGCCCTGCCTGGAGCTGGCAGCACCCTGGTGTCAGAACCCACCAGGGCAGGGTGGTTTGTATGCACTCAGTCTGAAACATCCCAGTGTAGCTGGCCCAAATTCTACTTCCCACGGCAATGCTCAGGACTAGAACTGGCCTGAGAGTAGCTGCTGCTGGCAGTGCAGGCACCGGGCTGAGCTGTCAGCCTGCCCCTGCCCTGCAGCAAAAAAAAGTAGTGATTCTGTGTTTAACAAGTATTTGCGCAGCTCTGCTCCAGCCCTGGCTTGTCCCATCCAAGGGGAAGGCTGGAGAGATGACCTTCTGTCCTCATTACCATTCTTCCCTCCTCGTGCTAAAGATAGCAGAGAGAGTAAAAATAAATAAATCCTCAATAGCACCAGGAATTAGACAATGTCATGCTGAAAGGTGCCCTAAGTGACCAGCCTCAGCTCCTGCCCAGCCTGGGGAGGGGGAGCAGCCTTGCCTAGGTGGTCTTTTGGCATCAGCTCCATGCCCAGTTGCAACTTGTCAGACTGAACTATGGAGCAGATCAGCAAAGCACCTGAACAATTGAGTAGTACAGGCCACTGGAACACCACTGGGGTTTGCTCTGGCCACTGCTGTCATTCAGCACATGGCTCTGAAGTGCCACCACCGAGGGTTGGTCAGCTGCTGAAAGCCAGGAGTGAGCACGGGGCAGAGACTGGTCCAGCTGTGCCCACCACAGAATGGTTCTCTGTGCTGGGCAAGCCCTAAGGCAGGAACACATCCCCTGGCTCCTGAGGTAGTGACTCAGAAGTTCTGAAGTGAACTGGGTGGGTTTCTCAAGCACCTCTGAAAGCTTGCAGTGCTCATCTCCTCAGGCCCTCAGACACAGCCACTTACTTCAGCTGTTCCAAAGATGATCAGATGCTGGCAGACACCCGAGTGCAGGGACAGCCCAGATGGACCCCAAGTATAAAAATACATTGCTGATATGGCCTGGATCAGGAGTGTGACCAGCAGGAGCAGCGACCTGATCATGCCCCTATACTCAGGTGGCTGGAACTGCATGATCTTCAAGGTCTCTTCCAACTCAAGCCATTCTATGAACCACTTTCACTGAGGAGCCAGAGCTGCCTGCAGCAGGGGCACAGCTTTGCCTTTACAACACCTACAGCTCCCCAGCGTTTAGCAACGCCAGCACTGAGATCTTCATCCCATCACACTGCAACCTCCCAGCACCATGGAAGAAAGGAGAAAACCTGAGCCTCCAAACCAGCCACACAAAGTTTCCATGTCATGTCAGGAGAGATTTTACAGCCTTAAAGACCCAGACAAAGACCTAACAGTAGCCAGCACACAAACAAGCCCACAGGCCCTAAGACCAGCTCATCACCCGAGCTCACCAAGGGGACAGATGCCCAGAACTGCACACTCCATGCTGAGGGGGTACTGAGCCCAGTCCCCAAGGGATGTTCCCCCACCCTGCAATTCGATTTAACTTGAAGAGCTTAAGTGTCCTTCAGATGCAGCTTGAGGCAGGCTGGTAAGATGCTCCAGAAGGAACATGCAGCAACATTGTCAGAGAGACCCAGAGGATGAACACAGCTCCTGTCTCAACCCCATCACAGCACCATGGAGATCTTTCAGTGCTCGAAAGATGGCACTGACCAAGGGTTTTACTTCACAGCTCTGGGAGAAGCAGCATTTGCAGAAGCACGACCCAACAGCAGTCAACAGCACCACAAGGAGCAACACCTCTAAATTATTCTTACAATCACATCAGACATCTCCCTGCTCAGCACAGCTCCCACTGCCATGCCTCAGCAGCAGAGCCACCCTCAGTGCCCAGCTCTGCATTTCAGCAGCTGCCTCTCTTCCCTTCCAGCTCACACGTTCCTCTGCAGGGCTTCTCTCCAAAGGGATGCTCAGCAGCCTGAACCTGACTCTTCAGAAACACTGGGGGTGCTTCAGGAGACAGCCCAAGGCACAGTTTGAAAGTCCTGCCATTCCGATTTGCTATTCCTCTCCTATTTCTCCCCATCCCAAAGTTTTTCAACACAAGATTAAAAAAAAAATTCTCAAAACTCAAATTGCATTGGGCTGTCAGAGGTGGGGAAGGAGAAGGGTAGAGAGAGGACTCAAGTGTAAGAAGTGAAGCAACTTCACTCCTTCAGTTGTCCTAAAGGGCACGGAGGATCACTAAGGCTGGAAAAGACCTTTAAGATCAAGTTCAAATGTAACCCAGCTACCACACCAAGCTGCTGATTCAGTTCCCTCAAACTCAGAGATCAAACATAATCTTGCTTTAAGACACAAAAGCCTAGTTTTAGTCCAGCCTACTTCCCAGATAGCTACCACCAAGCAACAGCTGATATGAACAGCAGTTCTCTCTCCTTTAAAGAGAAGAGCAAGAAAAAGCAGAGTTCATCTCAGTCTGCTCTTTAGCCACCTAAGCCTGTGGTCTTCTGGACCCAGATCCCTCAGAGGCAACACAGGCAGGATCCACCCTGCTGCCTTCTCACCTCCAAAGCTGCCATTCATTGACATCTGCATTCTCCTCTTTTACAACTTCACACAGCCACACCACCACCATGGACTGGCAGGTGAACGCCCCCGAACAGGTGTCTGCAGCAATCGAGAGCTAATGGGCTGCCCTATTCCCCCCACCCCGCCCACCTCAGGCAGGGTTGCTGGCTAGAGCTGGGGCAAGAGCTTGTGAGGTCCAGAACAGACTTGCTAAACCACAAGCCAACCCCTCCTGCACAGCCACCACTGTTACCCTGCCAGCCTCTGATGTGCCCGAGGCCAGGGGTGCAAAGTCTGCCAGGTGTCTTCCTCAAGGGGACGTTGACATCTGTAACCCTCCCTCACGTCTAATTCCCCGCTTTTATGAAAGCCAGGAACTCAGATGCTGGGGGGCCTGGAGCATCCACCTTAGGAGAGCCTGAGCTGGGGCTTCAGAAGAGCAGCCCGAGTGGTATCTGATCAGTGCTGATCAATAGCTAAAGGGGCAGTGTCAGGAGGACCGGACCAGGCTCCTCTCAGTGTCCGGCGGCAGCACAAGAGGCAGTGGACACAAACTGAAACCCAGGAGGCTCCACATGAACAGCAGGGAAAATTCTTCACTTTAAGGGAGGCAGAGCCCTGGAGCAGCCTGTCCCAAGAGGCTGTGGGGTCTTCACCTGGCTGTGATCCTGTGGGATTTACTCTGGGTGACCCTGCTCTGGCAGGGGCGTTAGAGTGTATGGTCTCTAGAGGTGCTTTCCAGCCCCTGCCATGCTGCGATATGGAGCCGCAGTTTAGCAACTGCTCTGCTGGCACAAGAGGAGGCTGCTCTGCTGGAGAGCAGAGGCTGGCGCACACCGCCGGGCTGCTACGGCCACAGAACCGGAGCCTGGACCAGACCGTCTCCACAACGGCTTCCAGCTGCACAAACCCAAGAGCAGAATCCATTTTCTTATCCTTTAAAGTTCATGTCTCTGTGTTGCCCCACTGCACTGATTTGCTTTTCCCACCAGCAGCCTCCCCCTCTCTCCGCCACGAAAAAGCAGCCCTAACAAATCTCACCCATTCCCCGCTGGCAAAACTCATTTCCTTTGCACTGATGGTTTTTTTCCCTTAGTGGGGGAGAAGAAGAGAGGGGAAGAGATCGGGACAGCAGTAAAAGACTAATCGTGAAAAAAAGCAGTACTGACTGGAGAAGGGAAAAAAAAAAAAAAAGCAGTCCACGGCATGGGGGAGAAAAGAGAAAAATAGGTTTGGTTTTCTTTGCAGTGACAACAGGGACCCAAAAAACTACTGCAAAGATTTCAGTGAGTCAGGAAAGTGGCTTCTGAATTCCCTTCCTCAAGGACACGCAGAATACCCCTGTACTTTTCACACGATGCCCGAAGGAAGGGGAAAGACAAAACGCCAGGCGAGAGGAAAAACGCTAGAGTGAGCTGGGGAAGTAGCGAGGGAAGGGAGCGAAAAGGACGGGAAGCAGGGAGGGCAGCCGCGGACCCGGGAAGGGGGGAACGGGAGAGCCCGAAACGCCAAAAACCGCCCCTGGAACGGGGAACGCGAGGGGAGGGGGAAAGAGGTGGTGGAGACGGAAAGTTGGCGAGAGCGGGCGGCGAGTGGAGGGGGCGGCAGCGGCGGCGGGGCCAGGTCCGATCCCCGCAGCGGGGCCAAGCAGAGCGGGGCGGGACGCGGGAAAACGGCTGCGGGAACGGGGCTGCAGCAGGGGAAGAGAGAACGGGCG